>VXBI01002834.1:16232-39525 GCA_013397375.1 Toxostoma redivivum | reverse complement strand
CCCCCTCGGTTCCCCCCCGGTCCCGGCACCGCCCCGCGCCCGCCGCCGCTGCTGAGGGGCCCGGCCCGGCCCTGGGCCGCGCTGTAACGGGAGCAAAAAGGAAGAGAGTGACACGTGTTAGGAAGAAAAAGCACCAGCAGGGGTTTCTTCCTCATTAATTACGTTCAAAACCACGCTGATTCATTGAGGGAGGACCCCTCGGCTTTTCGGGTTTTTTTCTAGTACGTTTCCACACCCTTCAGCGCTGAGGACACCGTCTGATGAGACTCAAAATCGCAAAGCTCTTTCGTAATTAACTCTCCATATAAATTATGGAGAACAAAAGGGCTCGTTTTGCTGACTGCCCATTTATTTGGTTTCATATGACCGCTTGTCTCGGTTAACGTTTCCACTGAGCGCTTCTGAGGAGGGGAAGGAATGGGCCCAAAGTGCATGGCGGTTAATCAGTAGTTACTGCTGTTAACGCTCTGGTTACTCAGTAGTCCCTACTTTAAAACCTCTAACAATCATTTTTGCAAAAACACAGGCTCGCAAGTCACGAGAGGCTTTGATATCAGCGCGATTTTTAATGCGCCTGGCTTCTTCTAGTGAAGGATTTTTAGTTGAATCATGTGGTGCAAGTATCCTAGATGAGATAAGCATGTTCCCAGGTTATCTCATGTGGAAAGATGCCGGTCATCTTCAATGACTCTGAGCTTTCACTTGTTTCTTGGTTTTTATTACAACAGTGAAACATAGTTTCATGTTGCATGGAAGAGCATACAAAAAAAATAGGTCATCTTAACAAAAAAATTTCAGAACAATATTTTAGCACAGGCAAAAAACCACCTTAAGTTTGGCATAATTACTTAATCTGCCTGACAAATCCAAAACTGAGGGGGGACACCAGCAGCAGCATTGGGATCTCCCCTAGGAATGGGCCCAGCCTGAGGCTGCCAGAGCTGCAGGAGCCTTTGGACACCGCTCCAGGGATGCACAGGCTGCGATTTTGGGGTATCTGTGCAGGGACAGGAGCTGGACTCAATCCCCTTTGTGGGTCCCTTCCAACTCAGGATGTTCCATGGTTCAATGATTCTTGCTTCTGCCCTACCAATTTTCAGCTTTTGTACCATTTTGTACAAAACTGATAAAGCCTCCTGCAGCAGCCTGAAAATGAACCTGACTGTTCTGAGTTTCCTGTGCTCCCACCATGGTTAAATGCTTCTCTTCAGCTGAAAGCTGTATCTTATTGCTCACATGTTCATGCAGTAATTTCATAAATTCATATGCAGAAGCTGAAGTGACTTAGGAACCATGTAAATGAAGGTGAAATAATTAACAGTCTTGCAGATGTCCCTTTCACTCCTCGTTTTCTAAACACAAGGAGGAATACCATATTGAAGGTCCTTGACAGGGCTGAACATCCACTTGAATTCAGATTTGAATTCTGCTTTGATTATGCTGATGAACTAAAGTGATATAAAATTCAAGGAAAAAATAGTAGAAATGCTACTCTCTGATATGATCTGAGGAAAGAAATGGTATTGCTCAGGCTTGCAGTGTTTTGCTTTTAGGAATATCTAATAAAAATGGCAAATTTTTGTAGCAACGGTGCTTGGTTGCCATAGTGCTCTATGTTCTTAATTTGCATTGAAAAAATTAGAACTCAGGTTTCTTTAAATAAGACTCAGATTTGTTTTTGACTTTGTTAATTATATGTGAGCAAAGTTTAGTCCTGTGCCAGAAGAAAATCCTTAACTGTATTTGTAAGAAAATGAGTCTAATTCCAGGTATTGTATTAAGGTGTAGCTATAGGTTAAAATATAGCAGATCCTATATTTAGATTTTTTCAAGGAATCATTTTACCTGCTGACTTGTACAGTCAGCAGCTCTGGTTTTCTGTGGAACTACATTCTTGAACTCATTTCTGTGTTCTTGTTTAGGCCAGACTGTACTATTTGGGGTTTCCTTCTTTCCCACGGAACATTATTTTTCCCCCTTCTTGTTCATTTGGACAACTGGCTGTGGCTACTTTGGTTCAATTTAAACATCTTCTGCTCCAGAGGCTGCAAACAGCTGCCCCTCTTCCACACTGCCTTCACAGCAGGTGCTAACATGGATTACTTTCCATGACATTGATATTCACAAAAAGTCTGGGACTCCTGATGCTTTGTAAACATGTCTTGTTATAGGGATACACAAAGATCAGAAACACCAAATAAACCAGATAGGCCTAAGAAAACAACTTAAAAATTTGACTAATATTTCTAATAAATAGCTAATTCTTTTGTCAAAAAGCTGACCAGCAGCAAAAAGTCTGAATCCAGAGAAAAGTAGTAAACTACTCCTAAAATTGTTTCCTAGTTTTCAGAAGTTTTTCTGCAATAAAGAGACTCAGCCTAGTGATACAGATTAGAAAACAGCAATGGATCCAAACCCTTTGGAAATTTGTGAACATGCGAAGGAAGGCGGGTCCTTTGAAAGAACACTGTCTCTGGCCCATCTCAGTGAACACAGACTGAGTTTTGTGCTTTTTGCACAAAAAGCTCCACACTCTAAGAACCAGCTTTTGGAGAGGAAACAGTACCAGCCCACAAAACACCTTCCTGCTGGGCACCTTTAAGCATGTCCTCCTGTTGCTGGCTGTATCTTGCCCTGTGAATAATGACAGACATTTCATCTGCTGTATATGACATTTGGATTTTCGCAAAAGACAAATTGGCACCACAGATGCAGAAATCTCTTATTATAAATAAACAAAACCCACAAACAAATGGAGAAATGAAGGAGGCTCTAAGTCTGTAAAAGCAACTGTATTTTCTAGTTTGGTTGCAGGTGTTTCCAGTCTGATCTTCCTAAGTAATCTAAACCAAACACTCAAATGCTATGAAAGAAGGCAACCTGCAAGAAGCATTGATGAACAGAGATAAACACCATGAATAATTGTAGGAAAGGTGCCATTCCAGCTCTCCAGCTGCATTTAGCCTCTCCTCTTGCAGCAAAGGCTCAGCAGTGCCTGGAGCTGCAGGGGTTAATCTGAAGACCCAGTTTAACTCAGTGTAATTGCACTGGTGCAAAGGTCTTTCCAGTTGCTGTAATGGGATCTGAATGCCACATGGATCATTTTTATTGGATGTTGCTTAAAAATTGGTTTAGGTTAAACAAACAAATGTTGATTAAGGTTCTGTGCCACTGTAAAAGTAAATTTCTATTTCTTGGCGTCAGTTTTCAAGTCCAGGAAAGTCTTGTGTCTTGGGAAGAACTGCTCATGTGTAAAAAAGGGATTTTATTCCTTTCCTCTCTCTCCTCCTTCCACCTTCTCCTCCTCCAACAGACAAACAGGGAGAGCTGGCTCCTAAATAGCTGTATTTAATATTCCACTGTGTTGATATGAAATTAAATTATTTGCATTATGATGTTGCTGTTCACAACCTGGAGTAAGGTGCTGAAATTTGACTAAATTTCAAATGCAGTGCTGGTAGCAGCATAAATGGAACATCAGAGGAGTGAAAGTTCCCTGCCTTACAGCTGTGCTGATTGGAAATAGTTGTGTGCAAGTCCGTCAGATTCCGTCCTCTGCTGTGCTTTCCTCAGGGTGAGAAAAAGTTCAGAGGCAGAGCAGAGACAGTGCTTTAATGCTCAGTGCTGTTACTAAATGGTTGCTTCTGCATGCAGAAGAATTCAGAGAGGAAAGTAGCTACACTGAGATATAACACTCCATTTTCTTCAGGCTTATCTCCACTTTTTTTTCCTGAAATGCTCCCTTTTCTATCTTTCTGACCTTTGAACTGTGCCAAAAGCACCATCTGGTGTTGAGGCACCTTGGAAAACTTTTCCCCAATTCTCATATTTGGATTCATTTACCCTCATCACAAAATATATAATTATAAAGCTGCTACATCATAGCAACTGTATGATGGAAACGCCTAAAAATCTTTCTGGTTGCAAGAGATTGGGGAAAAACCCCAAAGTTGAACTGTAACTACAGCTATTAAAGTTTAAAAGCTAAAGAGAGTGTGCAGTTCACCAAGCAGAGGATCACTCTGCTCAGCAGTGAAATGAGGAACAAAAAATTGTAACTGGTTTCTTGAGTTTCTTTTATCAGACTGATTTTTATCTGAGGAAGGAGTTTCAATGACTACATATACAGAGCCAGCAAGGGGTTTTCAATGACAATCACTCATATCTTTACAATTTATTATTGTCAGAGTTCAATTCTCTCATCTGTTGCATTTTGACTGAATGGGCCTTAGCAATTGTTTGAAGCATTGTGGCAAGAAAGAGAAGGAAAACCACTAGATGGCATTTTTAATCCAGCTTTACTGTGCAAGTTCAGCCACTGTGCTAAATGTGAGGCCTCTGTTCTCTCACTCAGGATGGCTGCAATCCCAGGAGCAGGTAAGTGAATTCTTGCTAGAATAATTACAGCCAGCTCCCAATTTTCCTTCAACACAACAATTTGGTAAAAGATAAGGATAGCTCATGTTTTAGAATGGTTCAATCTCATAATAAATGAAGTGCATTAAATAGGTGTTTATCCAATATAATATTTGTGTTTTTATATTGGATGATCAGGGTCTCAAGAAACAACAAAGAACATAAAAGTTTTCCTTTTATATTTTACTTCCCTGTGGTGAAAAATAGATCATGTTCTTCCATCCAACAACTGGAAAAAAAAACCCAACCAAACCCAAACAACCAAAAAATCCTGTAAGCAAAATCAAATTTATTTCTGCATGAAGATACAGTTCAGTTTCTCCCTGGAACTGAACACCTAGGGGCGATGCAGCATTTAAAGCTCTTTGCAATGGCTGAGCTTTTACAATAGCCATGTAAGCCAAACATTTCCTTCTGCTGTTCTTGAATAAACCACCTTCAAATAAACTTAAGTACCATGTGCAACGTCACAGCATGGACACATTCTGGGCATAAATAAACTTTTTTTAGATTGAGGGGTTGGAGCTGGGGAAAACTAGACAAAATTTCAGTGCACAAGTCCTCTTTACCTCCTGTGTGAGACAGAGCAGAAACCTACATCTATGCCTAAAATGAGAGGAAAAAACTGAAAATGCTGATCTTGACCTGCTCTGTGAACACCTGTACTCATATTACTGCAGCAGTACTGGGAGAGCTTGATTATGGTAAATAATACTGGTTGCATTTTAATCAGAAAAGTATTTTAAATTGGTCCCTAATATTTTTTTTTTTTGCTATCAAAATGCAAGGTTTTTTTGAAAGACTTTTTACATATTAGAATGCATCTCTCTATGGAAATTTTAACAGGGACGTAAGATTCATGATAATAATTTAACCCTGGGCAAGAAGTCATTCAAGGTATACAGTATGTTAGAACTTAAGTGAAAGGATTAAGCTGAAACAGAAACTGTTAATCCTAGAAGATGGTAAGAACTCATATAGACTAAAAAGAAGTGTCAGAAATAATTTCTAGGATTTAAAAACATGCCCACAAACTTGGGAGGGATAACTCTTATCAGTACTTAGATCATTCTACAGTATCTTAGGCAAAGTTTCTATAGAACTGAAGATAAACAATTAAAGCATTCCCTGATCCATTGAAAACATCAAACAGTGTCTGTTAATGAAAATCAAGGAGAAAGAAGGCTGTAAGTAGGGAGAGATGGGTCCTCTCAAAATAAAGGATGAAGATACTCACACGTGATTTTAAAGTCTCATTTATTTAATTTATTAAAGAAATTAAGATACATTAAATAGAGTTTCTACAATACCAGTTTGCATTACTAGCAAAGTAATACATAATACATTCAAAGTAATGTCATAATACATTCATAATAGCTAAAACCATTGCATTGTGTAAGGATTTTCCACTGCCTTTAGCATCTGCTGGATAAGAATCTCACATCTAAAACAATGCTGAATTAGCCCTCGTAACAGCCCTGTGAGGTAGAGGTCAGTGTTACCCTCTTTCTACAGAAGAGGAAACTGAGAAACAAAGTTTTAGGACAGTGTACCAGAACAACCACGGGGATTTGAGGAGTAGAATTCAAGTCTTTCACACCTTGTACTGTGCTCCACATCTCATGTCTTTCTTCCCTGGAGAAAGGGGAGCAGCCACAGCAGCTGCTGTTCTCCCTTTTCCCCACTTCCTTGGCCTTGTAAATCTTGATTTCTCCATCTCAGCTGCTGGAAAGTGATCAACATCAGGGATGTCTACCTGAACTAGACAGACAGAGCAGGCCATGTGAGGCCCAGAACTAGAGGAGCTGGGAATTGACTGTGAGCAGTCACAGAGAACATCACAGTATTGAGTACCAGAGTTGGAATTTTGTCACTAAGCTGCAGAACCAATACATGGCTGTTCTAAAGCAACTTTTGCAGAGGTAAAAGGACTGAGGAGCACTGAAGCCTCGTGTGTGCAGGGAGAATCCCTGCCAGGCAGCCCTGGGGCAGGGAGGGTCTGTGCAGCAATGCACACTCAGGGCAGACAAAAATCTACCCATGCTAGGTCCCTAAAGGAAACAAAATACCTGCTCTCTGTAGGGCAGACACTGAAGGTGGTCATATTGCAGAACATAGCACTGAGCTGAGGTAGAATCTGAGCAACTGAGGACCACAAAAAAGACCTGGATCCCTAGAGAGGAACTCTTCAACCAAACTGACCCTGCCCAGGGCCCTGTAGTCCTGTGTTCTGCATGGGCTGAAAGGACAAATACCTAAATAACGTTGCAGTAAACTGCTCTGCTTTTCAACACAGCATTACATTGTTACTTCTCATTGTAAGATAGCATCTTAGAACAGTAGATTTAAAATATATATTTAATTTTCATACCAGGGCCTACTTGAGGCAAGTAAAGAACTCTTCTAGTGCTACTCATACCCTCTGTGTCATCAGGCAGCAAGAATACAGTGAAAGCAATCTTTAAATCAGAGCTCAGCAAACGGTAACAACAGATCAGTAAGGAAAATTTAAGTCCAATTTGTCCAAAATTCTTGATTACTGTTTCCTCATGTATTAAATGAGAAAAGTAGAAGTTGTGGCCATCAGCACTAGTAGATCACTAAACAATTTCCCATTTTATATCAAGTTGGATTTTAATGTAATTTTAATTTTATAGAGTTTCAGGTCTTGGATAACAAACTAGATCACTCAGCTATCACTATATTAAATAGAGCTGGTTAAAAAGATGCCATTTCTCCACAGAATCAGCACTTCAAATAAAATAGAAAGCCAGAAGATTGCCCCCCTCCAAGCACAGGGTTCATGGAAATGCCTGTCCTGTGTGTTCCATAAGTGGTCTGTAGACCAGAGTATCTCACATGTGGAAGCTCTAGGATATCTCAGGACCATTATAAGTTTTCTTCAGGCCTTGAAGGAAGCTCGAACAATTCTCCCCTTCAGAGGCTGAGGGGGGCGGAAGTTGTTGGCCATTTGGATCCTCTGGTCTTCCTCACCCGTGAAGAGCAGCATGCGGAATTTCTCCAGCTGGAAGTTCAGGGGAAACAAGTCACTGCTTAAGGGGGCAATCAACAGTAATGTTTTTTAAAAAAAGGACTAAAAGGAAATATTCAGTATATTTTAATCAGTTAATGGAACAGGTTCAAGCAAAACTCCTAGAGTATTAACAGAAAATGATGGAAGCCCTGAGGATTGAACAGGCTGAATATTTACAGACTTTGAACTTAGCCTCATTTCAAATCAAAGCAGTCTTTGCCTACTTATCCAACATTGAATGATACAATAACTGAGAGAGAATCAGAAATTTACCTGTTTCACAGAGATTCTTATGGGTTCTTTTAGCACTATCCATGTCACACTCTCATTAAGGGGTGGGGTTGTCAAAGAACCGAGGTATGTCCAATAATCTAGACTCAAGGGCAGGAGGCATTTAGGGTTGAAGCCTCTAAACTGAGCTTTTGTTCCCTGGGGAAAGAAAATAGACTTGAAATTTATCCTTTTACTTTTAAGTGCGGGTAAAATAACTTTTTTGAAAGAGAAGAAAATATTAAAGTAACATTAAAAATAGAGGAAAGGAGAATTCTATAAAAGTTTGGCTGCCTTATAACTGTTAGACAAAAATAGATGGCAAGTGTGATGTCTAATACTGGCTTATTGGACTTTGAGATTTTGCACCATTGTCTCTACCAAAATTCACCTCTTGACACAACAGGCCCAAAAATAATGCAGGAAATGTGTTCTGTATATAGTGTTCAGTGTGAGCTATAGATAAAAGTCACGGCAGAATTCCTTGTCTCATTACTTTCTCATCTATTTTAGTAGGAAAATTTAAATTCTATAGTCATTGTCTGATATGGTAAATATTGGCTTTAAAAAAAAAAAAAAAATCAAACCTTCAAGTCTAAAGTTAGAGGAAGGTGGATTGATAGAGGAAGATGAATTAACCAAAAGACTGGAAGAAACAGAAGGAGGTGCTGGCTAAAGTAGTGATTGCCTTAAGTACCACAGTCTAGAGCAACACTCTTCAGCCTGTAGGAGCATCCAAAAGGGTCTCAGTCACTCAGAAAATACCTCAGGAACAAACTCTGGATCTCAGTGAGAGCAACCCTGACAGACCTCTACAGCAAAGACAAACTTGTGCCAGCCAAGGCTCGATGGAAAAGGATTATTTCGCTGAGTCTAAGAGCTGAGTCTCAAGGGTCAGGGAGCTGTTGATTTTAGACTTTTTGGGAAAGGCAGAACCTCTGGATGACCAGTGGGGTCAGCACTGCCTAGTGAGGCACCTGAGATTAGGAAAATAATATGAACTTTGGAGGGAAAAAAGAAACTACAACTGCAGTTATGTTCTAGTTAGGGGAGGATCTGTGGGTGGGTGATTTTTCATTTTTGTCTCAAAGATGTACATGAGCATGATTTTTAAAGGATATCCCAGAAGCAAATGTAAAGAGCTTAGAACTTACTTTAAATTTTACCATGTACAAAGCATCAGTGAGTCGGTTCATACTGGCATGTTCTTTTCCAATCTAAAAAGAATGGAATACACAGGTTAAGTAAGGACTACAAGTATGCTTTAATTAGGTGTTGTTTTCTTACCCAAACCTGAACATTCCTACCAAAGTTTATCAGCAGTTTGCAATGCATTAATGCCTCCAGTAAGTCATCTGTTTTCCTTAAGCACTTCTTAAATACGTGGCATAGTCCTCAAACACTTTACAGCATAATGCTTTTTATCATGTAAACATGCTATTTTTGCAATTCTTACCTCCAAGAAAACACCAACTACTGCCAAGCCATCTGGAGCTGCTGCTGCCTCTCCAAATGTTGCATATTTTCTGGCATTCCAATGTACTAAGTGGAGCTTTAAAGAAAATAACAAATAAGAATTAAATTAGTGATAGAATTTATGAACGTGGTTTCTCATTGACAGCACTAACAGTTGCTCATAACAGAACAGTTTTGTGCCAAAGGCATTGCTGGAAACATGAAGTTCAATCTTTTGGACAGGTCCATGAGTGTGGGCAGGAACCAGGCAAGTTTTCTTTAACAGCCCACACAGGGGTGGCATGGCCAGGCTTTGGGAGTGGGAGGATACAGGGGTTGCTTCTGTGAGAAACTGCCAGAAGCTTCTCCAGTTCGTGATCACAAGGAAGGGACCAGGCTGGAGCAGCTCCTGAAGGACTGGCTGCACCCATGGGAAGGGACCAGGCTGGAGCAGCTCATGGAGCTCAGTGTCTCCTGTGGGAGGGATCCCACACTGGAGCACAGGAGTGTGAGGAGCCCTTCCCCTGTGGAGGAAGGAGCAGCAGAGACAGCCTGGGATAAGTTGGGAGTAAAGTTAAACCCAGGAAGAAAGGAAGAGTTAGGAGAAGGTGTTTTAAGATTTAGTATTAATTTGCCATTATCCTACTCTGATTTGGTTATTAATATATTAATATATTTTTCTTTTTTCTGTGTCAGTAACTGGTGAGGGAGCTATCCCTGCCCTTATCCTGACTCACAAGCCTTTCCTTTTATTTCCTCTCCCCATCCAGCTGAGGAAGCCAGGGATGGCTGACCTGCCCATGATGAGCAAGGAATCCTGCCCCCACTGCAGACAAAGCCATGTGACAACCTTATTTGCAAGCAATAATCCCATCTGTGCAAACATGTCCTTACCTCACAGGGAAAAGGTTTTCCATCAATGGTGTGTTCTGATCCCTGGCTGTGTGTGGTTCCCCAGTGGAAGTGGAACTGCTTTAGCCGGAATGGATTCTGAAAGGGCCCTCCACTGATTGCTGGGCAGAAGAACAAAAAATATTAAAAAATGAGAAGAAAGCTTATTCCGGCTTTTTAGCTTCCTGCTAATAAAACTAACCATTGCTGGCACAAAGCCAGCATTCTTTCCCAGCTGCCAGCATGAAAAAGATGCATTATCCAGGCATTTAAGTGGGGTGGATTTATTAATGGAGAACAACAAAATTAATTGGAAAACGTAAATTAAAAACACTGTGTGGCTACCTGTACAAAATTTGTAGCTTTCTTGAAAGAATATATTTGACACATGAAGATGTGGTAACCACCCTTATGGTTATGCCTTTCCTGTTAAACACAATAAATACAAGTGGAACAGATGGAGCAGCCCTGGAGCAGCAGTTGGGGTGCTGTGGGTGAGAGCTGGCCCTGCCCCAGCCCTGAACCCCTGCCCTGGGCTGAGCCAGCGTGGGCAGCAGGGCAGGGGGGATTCTGCCCCTCTGCCCCCAGGTGAGACCCTGAGCACCTGCAGAGCTGCCCCAGCCCTGGGCCAGCACAGCAAGGAGCTGGAGCTGCTGGGAGAGCCCAGAGGAGGCTCCAGGATGAGCAGAGCATGGAGCAGCTCTGCTGGGAGGAAAGGCTGGCACAGCTGGCATTGCTCACCTGCAGAGGAGAAGGCTCCAAGGAAACCTTATACCCTGAACATCAGGTAGACAATTCAGCTAAGTATTTCCTTCTTACAGTATCTTTACTTCCAGTGGAGGTTATCTATATTCCATTTCCTTTAAATACTTGATCCCATAAAAGAGGAAATATAATAGCTGGTACTTCACACGACACCACTCGACCTCAAATCACCTTCTAAAGGTAAGGAAATGCCACAGAGACACTTCATACATCATTTAGAAATGACACCTATGCACAGACGAATGTTTAAGATGCCATCTATAGAAGATATTTTAGCAACAGCATCAGTAATCCCTGTAATTTTATATGCCACCAAATCTAAAACACTTTACCCAACAAACATCAAAACCTGACCAGAGTTTCACATTAAGAAAATTAAAAATACATTTAATATCTGTAAAACTGGTATCCTCAGTGCAGTCTATAACATTTTATTTAGAGAATGAAAGCTGGGGCTTGCACAGTGCTACCACACATGCATGCTTCCAGCTGGCCTTTATGTAGGAAACTGGCCTTGCCAAAGCAAAGGTTTTAGTGTTAATTAAGGATTTAAATACTCCTAGTACATTTTTCTAAAGTTAGCAAAATAATGCATCACCTGTCCAAACTATTTTAAGAAATTTAGCTATTATGGATTACTGTCAAAATTCCGTTGTGTCATTTATGCAGAACTTTGAGTCACTACATCTATTTCAACACAACTATAAGCAGTTTAAACCATGTTTTTCACTCCTAGCAGTCATCTCCCTTGAAAAAGTGTTATTGAAACAAGACATTCTTAGTGTAGAAAGGGTCTCACTCCTGGCAGGTGCTCTGAATCTGTATCTCTAAATGCAGAGTAATAGATGTTCTTAAACTTCTAAAGTTGAAAAAAGTTCCATGTTACACAGATACAGTTCAGATGAAAATTGTATTAAAAGTAGTTACCAAGCTAAGATAATACTTCCAGAGAGGTTTTACAAATTCTATTTATAGGGTGACATTCTGAACAGATCTGTGCAGTAAAAATGGAAAATGCTCACCAAGTCTTCTTTGGAAATTCAATAAAGATAAGATGCTTGAAAACCTGACCACTCATTGGGCAGGTTCTTAAATTCATTCCAGAAGAGAAATTTTAAAACAAAATATCTGGAATATTAAACTTTAGCCCTTATTTCAAAGGGTTACCAGGACAGACAAGCCACTTGACAGAAAAAGTAATTTGTTTTCAATATCAAGTTATCCCATTTAGCTTGCATCAACCAGCACACCCAGAAGGAGGATGAAATCAGCTGATAGGTTTAAAAATTGTTCTGGTTATTTTTGTTTTGTTGTTTTAATGCACTCTTCCCATTTATCAGCTGCTTTATTATCTCCATCTGAATGCTCTTCCCCTACCCCCAGATGTAAAAGCACAGTCTACCATGGAAACAGACCTAACAGAAGAAATAATCAATCACTTAAAGAATTTACATTCTCTGCCAAGGGCTGAGACAAGAATAAGGTGCAACTGCAGACAGTCCAATATCCAAAGTTGGCTGCTACCACCTCAGAACCCAGAATGAGCTGAAGATTTTCTAATTTCTGAAGAAACCAAGGTGCTACAAGGCAGGGAGGAAAGAAGAAAATGCAAGGTAACAGTAACTGATCCAGGTACAACTCGGTGCAGTGATTATGATGACTGCTGCATGGCCCAGCTCTGCTTATCCTCTTCCCTTCCCTGTGGGTGGGAGCTGGGCACTGAGCCAGAGCTGGCACCTACATGAGTTGGCATCTTTGGTTGGGGTGATCATGAACCAGGGCACTGAGGAGCAAACATCCCTGCTCTGAGTGCTGGATGTGGTCTGGCAGTGCTGGAGAGATGCCCAGAAAACTTCATCTAAAAGAAAAGGACTGCAATCAAACTTCTTGTTTTTATGATGCAAGGGCTTTTCCTAATGAAGAAACACTTATTGATCTGTGATATTGCATTGCTAGAGAGGCTCAAAGTGAAGACAAAATATAAAAGGCTCCAGTCACATGCCTTGTTCTAAGCTGAAATTATACATCATAGAAGTTACACCGTACAGAATATAGTTAATAATTTCCCTGGTGTTCTGAGTCAGCTGGCTGTGTTATCTCACCTGTCCTGTCATCAGAGTCCTCAAACTCCACCATGACAGAGTGGCCAGTGTTGGAGATGCTGAGGGAGGTGCAGGACTCGTAGGAGATGAGCAGAGGCTGCAGGCTGGGGTCATAGACTGCCCGTGCAGAGTCGATGTCGATGGGGGACTGGCGGCTGCCCTGGGCAATGGGGTAAGCCTTGTGCCACTCCGAAGGGCCTTCCACAGCAAACAAAGGAGAGCAGCATTATTTCCTTCCCACCATACACAGAATGGTCATTATGGGGTTTCAGGAGGCTTGAAATAAAGCTTGCTCAGCAGGAGTGACTCCAGTGTTTGGAATGTGAGAAATTCATTTAAATTCTAGGCTGGTGTTTTTTTATTAGCATAAGCAGGCTGCAACAAGATGGGGATTCAAATATCTTGAGAACACACCGAGGAGATCATGGCACATCAACAGACTGCTGTATCCCCAGTCACTTGTGCCACTCTCTCTCTGCAGAGGCTGCAGTTATCTTGCTAAGGTGTTCCAAGGCAGGTACAGGTGTAAACACTTGCATGCACAAACACACTCCCCAAAGAAACAGCATTTAATTCTCTCTGCGAAAGAGAGTGTAAAAGCTCCAGCTATTCAAATTAGATGCAGATGACTCAATCTCTCAGCTACTGACTATGCAGTTATTTTTAAAATAATTTTATGACTGCAGTAAATCTTTGAGACAGCTCCATTCTTCACTCATGCCCCTTATGGTATCTCTCTAACCTGAGTGAAGGATACAGGATGATAATTAACACTTTGGGACTTCCTGACCTCAATAGAGAGGGGAGAAAGGTCAATTTAATAGCAGAACTCAGCTGCCAGAGCTGGAAGATTCGTAAGCCATTTGAGATAACAAAAGCTTATCCATATCAAAGAATTCCTTTTTCTTATGGCTCATTTTCTACTTTGCTATGGTAGTGAAAGCAGCAATTAAATTTCTCTGCTGCTTCGGTGCATGAAGTATAACAGTAACGATTGTACTTGGGGATTCTCATGAAGCACATTTTTAGTTGTGGCATTCTCACATACTTTCACAAGGGGAAGCTTTTTTTAAAATCAAGCACAGGTATTTAGTCTCCTTGAGTTTACATAACATAACAGTGATCTATTACACTGTTACTTAGCTTTGACACTTTCTGCAAAGCTAAGCTTATAAAATAATACCTTTTCTCAGGCTGCCTGTAAAGCAGATTTAGGAATTAAGTGCTCTTACACAAGCTAAGGCAATATTATTTGGCTCTCACAAGCTTCATAGAGGTATACATGGCTCTATTACTCCTAGCTACAAGAACAAATAAATAACATGACCTACTAGCACTAACCTAAGTTTGGTATTCAAACTTGCTTTCAGACTCACAGAAACTTAAGGAATTGCTGTTAAGAAAGAGACTGCCCCCTGAAGGTTATGCAAAAGACTCTTGTTGGACACTCAGCAACTAAAATAATTGCTGCAAGGAGAGAGACTCCTGGAAGTTATGCAATTGTCTTATTAGCCAGCATCAGCCACTCGTCCATCCTCTGCAAAGGACACAGGCACAATACAATCAATCCTTGAGGAGCTCCACATCCCCCCTCCCGTACAACACTACTGTGCAATCCTTGAGGAGCTCCACATCCCCCCTCATGCTCTGACACACATCCTTGGAGGTGGGAAGCAAAGGAGGAGGACTAAATTAAAAACTGTCAAATCAGAAAGCATAAGTTGTTCTGTAAGAGAGCTGATACTGATCTGTACAATTTATTGATGTACCAGACATACATAACATATAGCTTATTTTATTCACTTTTATGAAAGCCTAGATATCACATTTCAGCAACTGCACAGAATCAGGAGATCTATTGCTTCCCTACTAAGTCTTCTTTACCTAACAGAATTGCTTTTGGAGAGAGACACAGACAATTTTTTTTATAACAGCATTTTGGAAAGGGACACAGCTATAATATCTGCAGTCTGAAAAAAGCCCAAAGCATTCAAACTGCTCCCCTCAGTTTAGGAATGTTGATTGCAACACTGAAAGGCAGCAGATGTAAACTTGTGCATCTTTTAGTGCCACTTTCTGGGTGCTATTGATTATCAATAAAGTAATTAATTACCTGCTGTATATACTTGATTCTTGCAGACATCAAAATGCAGGCAGCTCTGCAGGGCTCAGGCAACAGCTCTAGAAAGAAAACGAGTGGGGGAAGACAGAGAGATGCAGCACGGAAATGCCATAACCTACCGTCAGCCTGCCCATATCCCCAACTGTGGTGGCCAGTCATTTTGGGAGCTGCCCCTGCTTGGCTCCAGCTCCCTGAGCAGGGCACTGCTGCCTACCTGCCTTTATAGCAGCTCCCCGTGGGATAGGGTCAGCCCCTTAAAGATACAGAGCAGCCAAAGCAATTCCTGCAGGACAGGGAAAGCATCTGTGTTCTGCTCCAGCCTCGCTGTTCCTGCTCTGCCCCTGGCTCTGCTCCTGCTCCCCCTATTTGCTAAGGCAGCACAGGTGAAGGAAAAAGTAAAACTCAGATTTTCCTGAAGTCTCTAAGTCCTGAAGTCTCAGGACTTAGACAGAAAGCCAAACTATGGATCAAATTCAGGAAAAAATATCAGTGTTTTCTCATTCTCTGCCCCAAGGAAGCAAAAGCCATAAGGTGCTCTGAGCATCAGGACAGTGCTGTGCAGGTGGGACCTGCCCTTCTCACATCTGTGTTCAGCAGGGAGAAACATCACTGTCTCTCTTCTGAAACCCTCCTGCCAGCTGCAAAAAAGGAATGGTGTTTTCACCAGATCTGTAATTAATCACAATCAGTGCTTAGATGAGATGGAGAACATTCTCATCTTGGGACAAAACTTCTTGTGCTGCCTCTAAACAAGGTACAAATCACATAACATAACATAATTGACAATCTGAATTTAATTTTGCAACTTTAAAGAAACTTTTGAAATGGACAAAGTTAAAAGTGTGGTTATATTGGGGAGAGAACATAGCAGACTCCAGAGAAAGGAGTTGATCTGTTAAGCCTCAGTTATCTGGAATGATCCAGTAGTCGCCTGTACCCTGCTAAAGCCATGGAGAGGCTACAATGAGACACCCAATCTGCAGCTGTAAAATGTCTTAAGACATCTCTGGGACAAGGAAAAAGGCTTCTTCATTGTGACTTTGTTAGATCTGAGGAAATGCGCTCTGTCAAGGCTACATTTTACGAACATATTGATTTTCATGAAGACAATAGCACACAAAATTAGGGATTCTTCTATTATGCAATCAAGAATATGGAAGGAAAAAATCAATAAGAGCATTTTATGCAACTTTTATGTTGTGGTACTGCCTCGTAAGTATTAATTTTCTTTTTCAGGAGGTTTCCATGACAGTCAGCTATAAAACCTTTAAGAGTTGCTGATCCCAGCTGAATCACTCACAGAGGGATGTAAATTGCTGCAAAGGTCTCCACAGGAGAGTTCTACAATGACTTACTCAGGTCAGCTCCTCAATTTGTTCCTGTCAGGCTGCTGTGATCCCCTCAGGTCCCTGGCACAGGCACTGGGCATGGCTCTGTCCCAATAGTCTGGGCACACTCTGGGCATCCAACACTGGAATTAGGACCTTAAAACACTCACTCAGATGCTGAGTCAGGAAATCTGTTCTAAGGAAAAGTACAAAAAATACCAATGCAGCAGTGAAAAGAAATGGAAGAGGGATTTTGTGCGTTAAAAGAGCAGACTATAAGCTGGGGAATCCCACATGAAGGCAGAGAATGCTGAGCAACTGTTTTCAAGAGAAACATCAGCACTGGGCTCAGGTGAGCCCACAGGGCACAGAGGCACTGCAGTGCCCAACCTGCACTGGCACCATCGACCCCTTCAGCTTTTGTCTTCTCACTCAAACCCACACAGGTGTCTGCAGATCTGGACTACAAACTCATGGCACAGGAAGAGCTCTGAGACAAGTGAAAAGATCCTGAAGATGTGGCAGGAAGCAGACTCCACAGAATGGAGGTCTAAATGGATGGATTTAGAAAGGTGGAAAGGGGGACTCACAATACCTAAGGGGAAAGGAAACTGAGCCTGAATAAAATTTTAGCTTGTAAAATTTATCATTAGTAAATGTTAGTCACTGTGTATATGACAACTTAGTGTGCTTCCAATCCAACTAGCCTTCTTTCTTTATGAGGAAAATATAAAATGTTCGTTAAATATAAGGTAACACTGATGCTTATACAAATATAACTTTATTCTTTAACCCTGATACCTCTGGATATTGGCTGACTCTAAGAATGGTTTTCACTGATTCTGTTGTCAAATTATCATTTATCACTTCAAAAGCCACAGTCATCATGTAATTCTCTTCTGTTTTACTAGTTTGAATCCAGGACAATTACAACATACTTGTGAACTTACGGAAGTGAGAACAACAGGGTGGTAGGTGCTTAAGGGGTGGATTTCTCCAATGCTGAGCTAAAAGTGACATGATTTCCACAAATTTCTTCTGGGTTCTTGACGCCATGTCAGAAGTGTCTGCTTCACAGTGAATGACAGGAAGACATAATTCCATTCACTAGTGAGATGTTTCAAGCTGCCTTAAAACAGAAATTGTCTTCCCCAGCCTTCTCACTTAGGGTTTTATTCCCCTATGCCAGCAGTGATGAGTGAACAGAGCAGCAGCCCAGGACAAATACAGGGGTTCTTCTGAACCTGTCACTAGGTTGTGATACAGAGCTAACAATGAATGCTTCAGGTTTCCCACTTTTATATATAGAATTAATTTTCATTATGATTTAATTGGCGCTCCCTTTATTAAAATTGTTATATAAGGACTAATCATTATGGTTAGAAAATTCTAAGTAAGATTGGAATGCTGAATTGAAGTTGGACATATTTAACCTTTGCAGGTTTGAGGAAATTGGGGATTATAATCTCTAAGGTAAAATGTCTCTAATACTACAGATCTGGAGTTATTGGGAGGTTGTTGCACAAGGAGATATCACTTGAGGATAATGCTTCTGATAAATACTACTGCATCACTGTGGAGGGGCAGATCTGCATTTTAAGGTATGTAAGATGAAGTAAGAGTTATTTGGTTCCAAGGTGAATGGCTCAATGGCACTCAAAGTGTATTAAGTAACTTGGCAATTACATCCACTGACATCATTAATAATGGTGACACATTTGAACAAGGTGTCATGTGCCTTCTTTAATGCACCCCAGTGTGTCTGGTGTGTCACTGCATGCCAACAAAACCAGGTTAGAAATCCCAGCGGTTTGGGTGCAGGCTGCACACTCCGAGTTGTTCACGTTCCGTGAGTAGGAGCAGATGAAATGTTAAATAAAACATTCATCACTCCAGAGCCTGTCTGTGCCTCGAGTTCTTGACAGAGTATCTGTTTATCCAGGCAGCTCCTCTCTCCTCTTACATTGCCACCACGGATGCTGGCAGCTCCCACAGGGGGTTACTCTGAGCTGGCATCTGTTCTTTACATGTGTGCTAAAGGCATTTCTAACGAACCCAGGAGCTGCATAAAAATACTTCACACAGTAAATATAAGCAGAACAGTGTACTGCCAACACTGAACACTAAAAAGCACAATCATTCCAGATACTTTTCTATGTTTTAGTATTTTATTTTAAAACAGACTGCCTACAGTTCTTAAATGACCACAGAAATTTCAACTTTTATATTCTCAAGTTCTTCCTTGCAAACATAAAAATGTGGTGGCTTTTGTATATATATTGATATATTGAGATTATGTACATATATATTGAAATATTGAGATCATATACATATCAATATACATATATAATATATGTATTTTGATATATTGAGATTCTCATGCAGACAGTGGAACTTCAGGAGCTGAAAGTGGTCATCCTTCTCCCACAGCTACAGAATTTCTGAGAGTCATGAGATTTCTAAGGGAAAAACTCAACTGGGAATCTCCTCCTGGCATCAGTGGGAAAACAAAAAAAATGGTGCCAAAGTGAAGAAGGGAATAAGAATAAAAGGACAAAAAGGACATACATATAGTTAACAGACAACTATGCAAGAGAAAAAGCTTGAATCAAACACAGGCCAAGGTGGGCAAGGGGTTAGAAGGAATTTAGTAGGAACGCTCTTAGGAAAGTGGGGCAGAAAAAGAGGAATGGGGTACCTGGTTCTCTAGGAGTTTCCCAGCCTTCTGTCTTGGTTTGAAAGACAGGTGTCTGCTAGGGAAGGCTGGAGCCACCCTTGGACTGGAGAATGTAAACCCCCTCCCTCTGAATTATTATAACTTTGAAATTAAGGGGCTCTCAGGCAAAGATATGAGAATAGGAATAACTGTTTTTTACTAGTATGTATAACAAGGCAAAATAAACAACAACAACAACAACAATGAAATTAATAACAAACAGAACTAGGGACCCCAAGGCAGCCTTCTCGGCGGAGATGGAAAAGGAGAGAGGAGAAGCTTTGTGAACCAAAGCAGTCGACCCTGGGGCAGTCAGTCCCAGTGCCCCTGCAGGACTGTGAGAAGGAGAAGGAGAAGGAGAAGGAGAAGGAGAAGGAGAAGGAGAAGGAGAAGGAGAAGGAGAAGGAGAAGGAGAAGGAGAAGGAGAAGGAGAAGGAGAAGGAGAAGGAGAAGGAGAAGGAGAAGGAGAAGGAGAAGGAGAAGGAGAAGGAGAAGGAGAAGGAGAAGGAGAAGGAGAAGGAGAAGGAGAAGGAGAAGGAGAAGGAGAAGGAGAAGGAGAAGGAGAAGGAGAAGGAGAAGGAGAAGGAGAAGGAGAAGGAGAAGGAGAAGGAGAAGGAGAAGGAGAAGGAGAAGGAGAAGGAGAAGGAGAAGGAGAAGGAGAAGGAGAAGGAGAAGGAGAAGGAGAAGGAGAAGGAGAAGGAGAAGGAGAAGGAGAAGGAGAAGGAGAAGGAGAAGGAGAAGGAGAAGGAGAAGGAGAAGGAGAAGGAGAAGGAGAAGGAGAAGGAGAAGGAGAAGGAGAAGGAGAAGGAGAAGGAGAAGGAGAAGGAGAAGGAGAAGGAGAAGGAGAAGGAGAAGGAGAAGGAGAAGGAGAAGGAGAAGGAGAAGGAGAAGGAGAAGGAGAAGGAGAAGGAGAAGGAGAAGGAGAAGGAGAAGGAGAAGGAGAAGGAGAAGGAGAAGGAGAAGGAGAAGGAGAAGGAGAAGAAAAAGAAGAAGAAGACGTAGAAGACAAAGAAGATGACAAAAAAGAGGAAGAAGGAGAAGGAGAAGACGAAGAAGAACAAGAAGAGAAGAAGAAAAGAAGATGTAGAAGATGAAGATGACAAAAAAGATGAAGAAGACGAAGAAGATGACAAAGAAGAAGACGAAGAAGACAAAGAAGATGAAGAAGAAGATGAAGACGAAGACAAGAAGAAAAAGAAGAAGAGTAAGAACAAGAAGAACAAGAACAAGAAAAACAAGAAGAGAAGAACAGCAGCTCGAGCATCCCCCTCTGAAGCCAAAGAGCAAAGAAACTAGCAGTTGCCTCCCCCTTTTACCTTGGCCCAGCTAACGCCTTGTTTCCTCAAGTACCCATAAGTACCAACAGTCAGGGTTTCCCAGCAACTCAGAGAAAAAATCTGTAGGTAAAAAGGAACAAAGGAAAGAAAACCTAACTCCCAACACCTTCATACACCATTTTTTAATTACTTATTTTTTTATTTTTGACTTTTAAAGCTATACACACTTGGCTGCCTTATATGAGGTATGGGAGCTACATTCTGCAACTAAGCCTGAAATATTAATTACTGCAATTTATGGTTAGTCCAGATTAAGCAGTGTAGCAGAGAGCAAGACCAGGAGACTGCTTTTGATTTTGAGAAAACAGAAATACAGCAATGGTCACTGAAATGACAGCAAAAGGAAGGAATTACTGTGGCACAGCAAACACAAAGCCTGAAAAATGAACTTTCCTGGAGATGCCATGTATGAAAAACAAAAGAGGAAGCACTGTTTTGTAGTACATCAGCTGAAAGATGTAAACCACTCCATATAATAAAGCACTGCTGTGGGCATTGTTCCAGCAGATATACAGAAAACTAAAGTTACCAAAGAGAGACAGATTAAAAGAATAATGAACATTATATGAACTAACAAATCAATGTGAATGATGCAGGTATTTCAGGACCTCTCTTTTGCTGTTGAAACTTAGTGCCAGAAATGTTGGTTGAAATTTTTTAAGATGTGGAAGTTTTCTCGTTTTTTTTACACTTGTTCTAGATGAGTAATGCAATGGTTGGCTCTCACAATTAAAGGATGAATATTGTGTGAATGTTAAGTTTTGTGCATGTATAGTTATGTTATTGTAATATATCTTCCCATAGTCCTCTTTCCCCTCCCCCTTGTAATAGCTTCGGGGCATTTGGGGCGGGCTGGCTTGTTACTAGGAGGTGTGACATAGCAACACCTGACCTCCAATCAAGATATAAGAAAGTAATATCCACCAATGAACAGCAGAGAAAGAGTTGACTGATGAGACTTTGGGAGGGTATAAAAAGCAGTGCATCCATTTTGTAAACAAGTACAAGCATGTAGCTTTGAGCTATGGGGAGTGTTAGAGCTGTCTTTTCTTCTTATTCAGTCTTCTGTTGTGTTTTGATAAGGTTTGATAAACCTTTGAAATTTTAAAAAGTGAGTGTCATTTCTCAAAACTACCAAGGTCCAACCAATGCTGATCCTAAATGGAAAGATCTTCATAACAGAAGCACATAGGCACAACAGATTTCATATGTTCTTGTCATCATACTAAGCAGGAATAACTACAATAATGTGCATATCTGCAAAATATATCCTATCAGATTTTCCTGACTGCAGGTCAGGGCTTCTGCCACAGTCTACCTGAAAATGCCTCAAAAGGCCATACAGAAAGTGCATCAAGAGATGCAGAGAAGGGCTCATTTTGAACATAAATTCTGGGAATGGCACTGAGTTTGTCCAGACAAATTGGATCCATTACTATGCAATGGCCAGTAAATACACACTTGAGACATTGATTGTTTATGTCAGAGTTGCCAAGCCACGTGCTCGGTGGTGTTCCACAAATCAAGCAGCCCAATTATCCATACTTTTTCCTATTTATATATTTTAGCAAACAAAGGCATGAATGTTTATTGGCTACAGGTTACATAGTTCTCTTATTAATTAGTATTCTCTCTTCTGTCGGTTAATGAGTGTCTCGCTTCTCATGCCAGTTACTGCCGTGCTCTGTCCTTCTCCTTTGGCTCGGTGCTTTCCTGTGTGGGTGCTCCAGGAGTTGGTGCTCCTGATCCGGCCCTGCCACAACCCCCCTTTACCCACCCGGAGCTGATTCCACACAGTTGCTGAGTTGTCTTTATTTGTTTCTTCCTTATCTTAGGGGTTCTGCCAAATGTCCTCGTGGCCCATGAATTCTGCATTCCTCGTGTATCGGTGGAAATCCTTCTCCCTGAGCTTTGTTAACCTCCCCGGGGCTGAGATCACTGGGGCATGTCCAGCCCCAAATCCCAACACGGCAATTCTGCTGACCTGGGATTTGTGTTTGCAACAGCTGGACATCACTTAGAGCTTGTTGGCCGCTCTGTTTCATGGATTAAATCTCCCTTCTTGTTGATGAGGCTTGAAAGTTACAAAGATCATACAGCAAAGAACATCTTAACAAAATTTTATATACTCCACATTTTATGTACCGAGGCTAAGTAGGACGTGATTAAACTCTCCATGAGCTCTTTTGAATGGAATTCTGCTAGGAATGGGGTTCCCATGAGGGCTGGATTCCTGATGGTTGGGTATGGAGTGCTCGTGCGAAGTATTTTTTGTAGGTCTCCTGGTTTTTGTGTTCTCTGTTCAGGCTGTGGCTAACGGACCCTGAGCAGAGGAGTAACATTGCTTTAAAGAATGGGTGGGTTGAGATACGGAGGAAAGCTGCTGGGGGCAGGTTTACTCCAATTGTGACCATTATTAGGGCTAAATGATTTGATGTGGAGAAGGCCTGGTTTAATGCTGTTCTCTCTGAGGCCTCACGTGGCGGCAAATGGTGTGGAGGTGTCCCCGGGGGCGGCGCCGATCAGCACGGGATGGGTGCGAGTGAGGGGGAGAATTCTGGGAGCTGCCGACCCTGCCGGATTCGAGTCTCCAGCAGCGTTGGTGCTGGTGTCAGGCAGGGCGGAGGGAGGCAGAGAAGCCGCCGGTGCCAGCGCACAGGCCGGGCACGGCAGCGGGGCCCGGGCCGCTCCTCAGGGCAGGGCGGGGCGGGGCAGGGCAGGACCCGCCCCGCGCGTGCGCGGCGGGAGCAGCGGCCATGGCGCGGCAGGGCCGGGCCGGCCTCAAGGAGCAGCGCTACGACCGCCAGCTCAGGTACCGCGGGCGGGCACCGGCACCGGCACCGGCACCGGCCGAGCG
>VXBI01002834.1:0-14382 GCA_013397375.1 Toxostoma redivivum | reverse complement strand
GGAGAGCACACTGTTGCTGTGCTTAGGCAGTCTCCAGTTCTTCTTTATACAAATATCTCCAAGGGCTGTCAGAGGGTGGTGCCCAGCAGCAGCAATGGCCACAAACTAAACCACAAAAAGTTTTATTTCAACATGAGGAAGAACTTGTTTTCCTGGAGGGGGCAGAGCCCTGGAGCAGATGCCCAGGGAGGCTGTGGAGTCTCCCTCTCTGGGACATTCCAAACCTACCTGTCCACACTCCTGTGTCACCTGATCCAGGTGATCCTGCCTGGGCAGAGCTTGGAATGGGTGACCTCCAGGGGTCTCTTCCAACCCTAAAAGTTCTGTGAGTTACCACCCTGGTGAAATCAGGAGGATGTGTAACTCAGACTGTCCCAGCCTGATCTCAGCCTCAGTGCTGTTTTCTAGGGGTCTGAAGTACCAGACTCAGCAAGACTGATTTCTGTCTCCTGTGTGTTTCAGTGTCTTGTANGGGGGGGGGTTGTGGTTTGTTTCTTTTGTTTGTTTGGGGGTTTTTTGTTTTGTTTTTTTTTTTGTTATTAGTTTATATTGGCTTTGCAATCTGAAGTTAAATAACTTCACTGTGTTTTGGATTCCTTCCCAATACAGACTGTGGGGCGACCATGGCCAAGAAGCATTGGAATCTGCCCATGTTTGCGTGATAAATGCAACAGCGACAGGAACTGAAATACTCAAAAACTTGGTGCTGCCAGGTTAGTAGATATTTCTTTATGATGTATCTGATAGCTTGATGATGCCAGGATATTCATAAGAGTTTTTTTTCCCCCCAAAGGTATTGGTTCGTTTACAATTGTCGATGGGAATCGAGTCTCTGGAGAAGATGTTGGAAATAAGTAGGTTTTTTAATTGATTTCAATTACAAATTGACAAGTGACAGAGTTTCATAGGTAGTTCCATCTCTATATTTTCTAAGAAGTCCTGTAAAATTCTTTTAAAAGCTTCTCTGTGTTTCTTCAAGTCTTCTGTGGGTTTGGAGCTTGGTGACAGACAGCATGCGTGGTCATTTTGATATTAGCTGCTAAATTATTTTACTTCCTGAGTTTGGACCTTACAGGTCTGTTTGCTTCACATGCCAAGTTTATAAGGACAATGCTCTAGTCAGTATAAAAATATTGAAAATTACCATGTTTGATGTAGTCTTGAGCTATGACAGTGCTTGTGTTTCAGTGTAGTTCAATATGTTTTCCCTAATTCTGGTGATGCAGGTGATTTAATTTTCATTAGTCATTGTGCAACTGTGACTGCTAAACATTTATTAGCTTTCATAGCTTTGAACAGCTCTGTGCAGCAGGGAAAAGGGTAAGAAACTGTTTGCAAATCCTGTATGAATGATTCTTGATCAAGTTCAAGTGTACAGTGTACATAGATACCTAGAGAGGGTATGTGAGGGGGAAGGAGATTCCATATGAGGAAATCAGTGCTAGTGAGTCTTTGATTAGCCTGGTGAGAAAGAACCTGCAGCATGATCCTGTTTTCTAGAGAAGTTTTGCATGTCTTATATTTCAGATTTATGGCTTGGGCATTGAAAAGCTTTATTAAGAAACTGTTTCTGAGGAAAATACAATAGTGGTGGGAAAAAGCATATTTTAGGGTTTGTTGTGTATGAGAGCAACATATCGTGCAGAACAAAATGTGACTTCAGTACTGTTTTTTCTTCAGAATAAAAGTTCACATGTAACTCTTTTGTCTCCTTTTCAGTTTCTTCCTACAAAAAAGCCATATTGGTCAGGTAAGGAAATAATAAATGTCAGTTTACATGTATTGAAAGCATGGAAATGTTGAGTATTTAAACGTGATATTATGAATAATGCTAAAAGCATATGTGTATAGGTTAAAGTCTGTTTATTCTTTAACAGAATTCCCCATGTTTACTTTTTAGTTGCTCATAAGTGAGAAGACAAACTCAATTGTCATGAGATTGAATAGAAAAAATGAAGAGCATATGGTTAAAATCTACAGAAGGATAAGGTAGAAGACCATTGTGGTTGAAGGAGTAAAGCTAGGAGCAGAGAGGTGAATGAGGAAAAAAATCACAAAAACAGAGACTATGAGAAGCATAGATAACTCCAGGAAATTTTGTAATGAAACTGGAAATTAGGAAATAGCTGTCTCACAATTTATCTTTTTAAAACAGTATTACACACTCTCAAACTAAGTGCCTGCTATTAGGGGATGCATTTTTGCTTCAGATGAGCAAGGCTTGGAGTAAGAAGCCTTAGATGATAATGAGCTTTGTTGTGGGGTGTTTCCTGGGGCTATTTTGTTGTTGCTGCTTGATTTGGCATTATTAGCATGTGTCATTATGTAGTACTGATACATTGTGTAAACTACATTTCATTTTGATTGCTCTGAAACAGAATCGTGCCCAGAGTGCCATGGAGCTCTTGCAAGAATTGAATAGTGATGTTTCTGGAAACTTTGTTGAAGAGGTTTGTCTTCCTAACTTAGTACAATGTGTGTGTTCCCCAGTATGATAAAAATGTGAAATAACAGCTCTGTGTTGCTTTGTGATGTTGCAGTTTGAATAGATTCAGGATAAAACAGCATTTGAGGAAGATGATCTTAAGTTAAATAATTTGTATGTATTTCACACCAAAAATCACTTAATGTATTTCAAACATTATTTTGTAACTTCATCTTAATTTTATAACTTTCATTTAACACTTTATATTCAGCAGACTTGCTCTGTACTCAGAAATTTTCAGTGTTTCCTGACATACATTTTTCCCCCTGTTTAGAGTCCAGAAAAGCTTTTAGACAATGACCCTTCCTTTTTTAATCGGTTTAACTTAGTGGTTGCAACACAACTACCAGAAAGGTAAGAATTACAAAAGGTTAAATTCCCTGTTTTCATTCAGTTGTAAAAGTAGGTTTATATATATATATATAAGTGTGTATGTGTGCATTTATGCACAGGTACTTCCTTGCAGAAAAACTTAAACAGAACAGAACTGTGTCATTGTGAAGGAAAATTACAGCCAATGATTTTCTAGAGACCTTTTTGTACCTCTGATGGGAGCTGCCTCTTCTGAAAGTTAGGACTCTACAGAACATGGATCTAATTCTTTATTTCTCTGTCTCACAACTTATTTAAGCTTTTTATTTGATACTTGGAGCATTTGGGAGGGTGGAATGAGACATAAGTAAGATAATGGATGAATATTTTTCCAACTTACTGTAAATTCCTGTATGAAATTAATCACCTTATGTGCTTAGGATCATGATGGTATTAGAGGAGTTTTCTGAGAGAGCTCTTTTACAAGTAACTAGTGTAGGAGTTAACTTTATAGTTAACTGTTGTCTTCTGTAGATCTGAAAAAAGCATCTTTTTCCTCGCAGTACATTGCTGCGCCTGGCTGAAGTTCTGTGGAATTCCAACATTCCTCTGCTGGTCTGCAGGACTTATGGGCTGGTTGGTTACATGAGAGTTGTGATTAAAGAACATACAGGTTAGAGGATTTACTGAGATAAAGACTTCTCTGGAAGGTTTAAAGCTTCGGTAACTTTTGTCACTTTGGGGTTTTTTGTTTGTCTTTTTTCGTCTTGTAATATATTTAGTATTTGTTAAGTCTTAGGTAGTTTACATTCTCTGAGGAATGCATGGGGATTATGAACTGCAACAAATAATAAAATTGGGGATTATCCTGATAATATGGGTGATTTACACAGAACACTTACTTTGAGAATCAAGCAGTGAAAGTAGCAGGTGATCCTGTATTTGTGTAGCTCTGTTCTGAAGGCCAGACATAAAGCTGGTAAATGCATTGTGTCATTTTTTCACAGTTGTTGAATCTCACCCTGACAATACATTAGAAGATCTGAGACTGGACAAACCATTTCCAGAACTGACAGAACATGTTCAGGATTATGACTTGGAGCATATGGACAAAAAGGTTGGTATGTGTTTGCACTGTGTTCCCCAGCACAGGTACAGACACAGCACAGGGGTTCTGTGAAAATGGCTCTTGGCAGATGACTCTGGTGCCAAGTCTCATCTGAACAGACCAATTCTAGAATCAGTCACAAGGAACAATTTTTGCCTCTGCCCCAAATGTTCCAGTCTATTTAAATCTTAAACAGGTGTGTGTCTTGGGATGCAAGGAGTATTATGGAACAGCTTGATCTTTTGTTAGATTGAATAACCCCTAACACCCTCTTTTGGAATTAGTTTTTTAATTTTTATGTTTACCTACTGCTTCAGAGCTTTACACTGTGGATGTTTCTGCACGAGTTCCACCCCAGAAAAATATTGGAGAACTTGGCTTACCCTTTTTAAAATAAAGTCATAATAATTTGATAATTTATTTTATGGTAGTTAAAGAAATTATGGCTGAGTCAAAATCTAGAAGTCATGTCCCATGACTTTAGAGTAGTGCAAGGGATATTTGGAGTTTACATTGAAAATAGGTTTTTAATTTATTTCCTATTTTTTATCGTTTCTCAATCTGACAAAGATTTCTCCACTGTTCAATTCCAGGACCACAGCCACACTCCATGGATTGTGATTGTAGCCAAGTATATCACAAAATGGTTCAATGAGGTATGTTGTAAAACTGTATTATTACCAATATTGGTCTGTCTTTTCTGAAGCAGTTAATTATTTTGGTAGTGTGTAACATAAAAAAAAAACCAACCATAAAAAAAAGATTACTAATTGAAATACAAGTGAATGTGTGAGCATTGACAGACTCCTAGAGTTCAGCAGTCTGAACACAGTGGGCTTAGTAGTAGGTATTTTAAAGACAAAAATCTCTTTGTGTTTTTTAAATTTAGAAAAGTGAACAGTTGCCTAAGAGTTACAAAGAGAAAGAAGCCTTCAAAGAACTGATTCGGCAAGGTAATCCATGTCCCAGGGGTCCCTTATTCCTACTGTAGATACAAGATGGTATCTGAAAAGTAATCCCAAATTCTCTCAGGTTTAATTTATGAAGGATCTGTTGGTATATACTGTTGGTATGATTCTTCTGCTTGAATCTCAAGATGCCAGACTTGCTTCTAAATGTTTGTTGTCAATGTTTTATCCGAAGATTCAGAGTATATTTTGATTTGGGTGGGAGCAAAGGCCTTAAGAGAAAATCCTGTTTAAAATGTGTCAAAGAGGAAAGAAAATGGCTTTTGACACTGGAATTGTTATTCTGCAAGTATTTGGTGTGTCCATGGACCCATCAGACACTTGGTAATCCTTCACCTCTGGATGGCCAGGTTCTGCAGCACTGACTGTGCTGTAACCGGTGTGTGAATGACTTCATTTGTGCAGGGCTTTCAGTCCAATACCTTTTCAGGGTGCTAAAATTCATGTGGCATTTTAAAGATCTATATGCATTGTCTTAAGTGATTGTAGAAAAACACCATTGACTGAATTTTTGGCATTTCCTCACTTGAAGGTGGCCTGTGTGCAAATTTGGAGTGGTCCTTAACCCCAGGCTGTGGTAGGGAATAGATCTGATCCATAGTAGTTACCTTTGGTTATGACAGATTTTAGCAGATGCCCTTTCTTGGGCTGGCTTGCTCTGTGGATGCATAAATGTTTACCAAATTTGATAAAAAAAACCCCAGCAAAACATGACTGGCATGGGAAGGAGAATTGTTAATTTAGTTCTTATGAAACTTGATTATCTCCTTCTTACAGAAATTAACTGCTTTTGTGCTAAGTAACTTCTACGTAAAATCATAGGAAAATGAATCATATGCAGAATTTAGATGAAGTTAGCTTCATAATTACATCTGATCTTTTTTCTTGTGATTAATTTTTCATTTTTTTGCTGGTAGCTGTTATGCCATGGATACATCTAAAGCCAGTCTACTCTGTTGGTAAGACAAAAATGGTGAAATGTAATTCGAACAGTTGTGCATTTTAATTTGTTTTTCAATAAGGTATCTTAAAGAATGAAAATGGGACCCCAGAAGATGAGGAAAACTTCGAAGAAGCTATAAAAAATGTGAACACAGCATTAAATCGTACAGAGGTAAAATAAACATTTCTGTGATAAAACTGAAGCAATTTCAACTGCCTCATTTTCTCAGAATATATTATTCAGTTTTTGGACAGAAATTCCATTTGAAACATTTGTATTTAGCTAAAACAGGATTAGTACAATGTTAGAACTGAAATTGTGTAGTTACATAGACCTAGACTAGCTGGCAATGCACCTTATGGAAATGCTCTTATTTCCTTGCTCTTGCAAGAAATCTGCATTTCCCTCCTGCAGACTTGAATTCAAGTCTAGAATGAGTCAGCAGAGTGCATCAGTGAGTTCTTGTCTGACTTCTACAGTTCAGTCTGTAAAAAACTGTGAAGTGCTGGGTAAAATTGCAAGGGTTTAGCAGTGAGAGCTGTGGCTAATGCTGATTTAAATACACTGCTGGGAGAGAGACTGAGAGCACTTACTGGAATTGTGCTGTATTGAAGCCATGGGCTGTAGTGGTTACTCTCTGTAGGAATGAAGAGCTGCATGGGACTCCTGATACAATAAATTCACTTCTTTCCTCTTGAAGAAACTTACTACAAAATTCCCTTCATAAACTGGTCAAGTTTAAAAGCGTTAGAAGTGATGTTTTTATTGTTTCTTAAATAATCCTGACCTAGTAAGTCATGGTTTAATATTTAGCTCTGATTTCTTTAGTTTCTCATCTGGGGTAAATTGCAAAGGCTACGTGGGGCAAAAGCATATTCTGTGATTCTTCCTGGATTATGTTTTGTTGTTTTGAACTGTGCTGATCCTTGCTTGGGTGGTGATGTTAAGTGTCCCAGGAAAGCAGCAGGTAAAACTTAGTACTGTCATCCAAGCCACTACAAGACATGGCCCAGGATATTAATATTTATTTTGGTTTATGTGCCAGACTGACTTGCAGCAGTTAAGGATTCTGACTAAAACACTGATTTTTTTTTTTAGCCCCATTCCCCTTCTCCAGCCTTTCAGCTGCTCTGCCCCAGCAGGCAGGGTGGGCAGTTGAGATGGCTGCTGCTGCAGTTTTTTAAATCTTTTCTATCAAAGATGGAAGTCAGGTGAGATTTTATTTGTGACATTGATCTTGCTCAGAAGCATTGCCTTGCTTTTGGGCAGGGCTGCTGTTTGAAATATGTCTGAGCAGCACTGACTGTATTGGATTCAGAGATTTGCCATGAAACTCTGAGGTCACTTGGAGTTGGCTCACCTATGTAGTGAGTGTTGAGATAATTCCAGCAATCAAAAGTCAAGGAATTACAAATTACCAAATTTATTTATTTTCATAGGTTCCAAGAGGCATTGAAGAGCTTTTTAATGATGATTGCTGCCTAAAACTCACAGAGCAGGTATGAGTAGTTAAGGTAAGACTTAAATGTAGAAAAAGCGTTGTAAATAACATCTGTGTACATGACTGTCTCCTGTGCATTTGTAGTCATCTTCCTTTTGGATTTTGGTTCGAGCTTTAAAGGAATTCGTGGCAAATGAAGGGCAAGGAAGCTTGCCTGTCCGGGGCACCATTCCTGATATGATTGCAGACTCCAGTAAATTCATCAAATTGCAAAATGTGTAAGTAGACAACTCCTTGAGGGAGCTCACTTCCATTCATGTTTTGTCTTTATATGTAAAACAAACAAACAAAAAAGATAGCCTTCAATGTGGAGTTGATGACTTTCTGGTGTAATTATTTACTTCTTCATTATTACCAGATACCGTGAAAAAGCAAAGAAGGATGTTGCTGCTGTGGGGAGCCATGCTGCTAAATTGTTACAGTCCTTGGGCAAGGTGAGTGCAAATCTATGGTCATTCTTCTAATGGAATGAGTTATCTGTGAAGTATCTGCTTTATTTATCACTTTGGTTTGATCATATTAAAGTAAGATGTGTACAGGGGTATAGTACTTATAATTTAAGACACTTTTTTTTGGTACATTAGTAACTAGTTATTTCACAATAAATATATTAATATATATGTGAAAGCAGGAATTCTCTGGCCATTTTGTGTACTGGAATGAGTATATTCTCTCTTTTAGGCACCTGAGTCTATTTCAGAGAGAGAACTGAAATTGTTTTGTGAGTATGCTTGAATTCTCTTCTGGGTTTATGCACATGATCAAATAATCAAAAACTTTTGAATGATCATGTAGTTATTAAGCAGTAAGTCAATATTAGAATTTTTCAAGTAAGTACTAAGTAATGTGCATCCCTCATTTTCAGGAGAAGTAGCAGATGTTCATCATCTCTCAGGAGTGAGTCTGTAAAGGTTGGCTTTAAAATTATGTATTTTTTCACTCCAGACAACAGGAAGCAGCTGCCCTCTGCTTTCTGTGATGAATACCTGAGCACTCTTGCCCATGCTGGGGTACTGGTTTCAGGGTGTGGGCTCTGCAGACTTGAGGTAGTCCGAGAAGTTGTAACCCAGCTGATGACACTACAGGCTGTGTCTGTCCTGGATGTGTACACATGTCCAGCAGCAGCCTGGCTGAGGCTCCTCACTGCTGTAAACTCCTCAGTAAGCACACAGTGAAGAGTGTGCTGCCCTGCATTGGTAAAGCATTGGGGAATCTCCCAGTTGCTCCTTTTTCAGTGCTGAATTGTAGCTGCACCCTGGGTTGATTCATAGCCATGATACTGGAAAACTACCTTTTCCAGCTCATAGCTGTGCTGTGAAAATATTAATTGAGAACACGTGAGGCAGTGTGAGATGTAGTGGAAAACTGAAAGAACCATGACAATTTGCAGCCTGGAAGAGGGAAACATTGTGGCTATGACTGATGAATTGCTCTGGTGTAGCTGTTACATTAACCTGGCAGATTCATGGAGATTCCACATGACCACAAAGTATTCCCCTAGAGCTCTCCTGACCTTAGACCTAAAGGTAGTTAAACAGACTTACTACTGCAAGCTGAGAAGAAACAGGGAAGTGCAGTGCTGTTAAGTTGAAGCCTTTCCCAGTGAGATAGCTGCAGTGAGTGGTGGCACTGGTGACACAATGTCTCCTTGTCCCCATGCCCAGGCAGCAACGCCGCTTTCCTGCGCGTGGTGCGCTGCCGGTCCCTGGCTGAGGAGCACAGCCCCAACTCCTGCAGCAAGGATGCAATCAGTAAGTACTGCTGCTTGCCACAAACCTCACTGCATTTCCAGCTTAGAATGGTTTGCTGAAGAAAAGGAAATGTAAGCTACATGTTCTGTTGCATTATGCAGTTTTATCATTTGGAATGTCACAGTGTCTTCGGTAAATTTAAATAAATTCTTGTTGTAAGGAATATATCTGAACTACAGATATGGAGTTTTTAGGTCTAGAATGTTGAATTTAATTTGATTTTGAAATTTCAAAAATGACCTTACAGATTTGATGTACGTTTCAGCTTTTGTTTTCTTGTGGATTTTACTTGTAGTACTCTATATAAAACATTGTTTTCTTCAAAATTCTCTTTTCTGTACCTCAGTTATTTCTGACAGCTGAAAAGGTACTTTAACCTGACCAAATGAAAATAATTAAATAATTATCTTGACCCCTTTCTGCTTATCTTTTTAGGATGTGAACTAACCAACTAGTTACTTAATATTGCTTTTGGGTTTCATATTGCCTTTTTTTTTATTTTGAGCCTGCATAAATAAAAAAAAGGCCAGAAATACTTATTTATCAAAGTATGTTGAAATTAGCTTAAACAAATCCTCTGAATATTTTGGACAAAATATGTATATATTTTGTAATATTTATCATTTCAATGAAGGCTCCTTGAATTAGTTGGTAGTGTGCAGTGTGATATAGTAGCAGCTAATATTTACAAAGACTATTGAGCTGTGTGCTAAGGGATTTAAGACCTGTTTTATAATTATAGTCATTACACATAATGCTTAAGGCATCTGTTTCAAATCATAAAATTACAACTAGGGAGAACCCATTTAAATGGGTTAAGCAGCTGCCAGAATTGAAATGTGAGATTCTTCACTAAATAGTTTGTATTAAATACATATAATATGGTTTTGTCATAAACTTTGGAGGCAAAATTGTGTATCTGTCAGTTGTTTGATTAAGATTCTGTCACAGGCTGTATTCATTAAGGTTTCTTTCTACTGCAGATTTTACCGTTTGTTTTCAGGGAATTCAAAACCTTGCTTTTTCCATTCCATCTGCACCAGCTAACCAGCTCTCTTGCTGCTTTCAGTTTCCCATATGGATAACCCAGACAGTGAAATAGTGCTGTACTTGATGCTGAGAGCTGTCAACAGGTTTTACAAGCAGCATGGCAGATACCCAGGTATGTTAATATCAGTTACTTCACATCATCAAAAGAAATACAAAGATCCAGTAGTTACTGCAGATACATTAGTTGTGATTTTATTTCCATAGTAATACAGCTTAACAAATGTGAAAATTAAAATGAGAGGTTTTTTTCTTTGGGAACTTAAGGAATTTATCTGAATTAGTATCATTAACGGGTTGTGTGGATTATGAATCAGTTCAGCTATGCAGTAATTTGTCTATCATGAGAAGCATCAACAGAATATTCAATTATTGTTAGTCTAGTACCAATAACACATTAATTGGCTTAGAAACTTTTTAGGAAAACAAAATACTGAGGCTCCCATTTAAACCCATTAGCTTTGACTGTGGGGTTACAGTTGTGTGATGAAACAGCTGATTTATTTTTCAGGTGTCTACAACTACCAGGTGGAAGATGATATTGGAAAACTAAAATCATGCCTTACTGGTTTCCTCCAAGAACATGGGCTGTCTGTCGTGGTGAAAGATGACTATGTGCACGAGTTGTAAGTGTTGTTTTCGGGGTGTGGCTTTGTTGGTGAAACTGTCCAGCAGGTTGTGACTGTTCCTTTCCTGTGCAGTTGTCGCTATGGAGCTGCAGAGCCTCACGCTGTTGCTGCCTTCATGGGAGGTAAGGGTGACACTCCAGGGCCACACAGACAGCAGCCTGCCCAGCTAGAGCTCTGCTGCCTTAATTCCTCTGGACTCTCAGAGCAAAAGTTGCAATCACAGGCTGCAGTCACAATTGGCATTAGGGCACAATCCTCCCCTTCATTCTCCAAATGTGACCTCCTACAGTACATACAGATTAAGTGGGTGCAGCAAGGGCTATAATCAGTAAATAATCTTCAAAAACAATCTCAGTACGTCAACTCTTTAGAAATTAAATGCTGGAAAGAGGCTTAATTTTTTTAAAAAGAAAAGTGATAATTACTATAATTTTAAAATTAGTGCAGTACACATCCTCTTTTAACATAGTACAGTTATCTTAAAGATCTATGAAATATAAGCCTTGGTTTCTTACCTTCATTCAGCCTGCAGATATGTTTTAATGGATGCTCAAAATTGATATATCAGTTAACTTTATTCGGCTTCAAGCAGTGCTGAAGATAATTATGTATTATATATTCTGCTTATGTAGGAATTTTTGATTCAGCAACTTGGTATGTATCATTCTTCAGAAAAATTCATAAAGGTAATTTCTGAAGAAATTAGACTGTTTCCTACTACAGGAAAACTAAGAGGGATCACACTGAAGTGACCCTTCAGTTTATTTTGCAGTAAAGTTTTACATGATTTTTTTTTTAAACTCAGCTTGTCAGTTGACAGAGATCACAACTTGCATGGGTCTGTCCGCTCACCGATTTTTACTCCGTGTGTATGTACATGGAGAGAAAGTGTGTGCAAAGCTAACTTTTGAAGTAGCAGCTCTCTGATCTTTTATAATGTGAAGTACTGAAAGGCAGTTTTGCCTCCTAGGATATTTCTCAGGCACTCCTGAAATAATTCCAGTGTAGGGACTTCTAGATAAATATAATTATTTTCCTGTTGTTTAAATATGACCTGCTAACTGCTTTCTGTTTTTCCTTCTCCTTTGCAGGAGCTGCTGCACAGGAAGTTATTAAAGTCATTACAGGACAGTTTGTAATTTTTAATAACACCTTTATTTACAGTGGAATGTCACAGACTTCAGCAACTTTCCAGCTGTAGGATAAGCCCTCACATTCGATGCCTCCAGGCGCTGCTGCTGCTGTATTTACAGTTTTTACAGTATTTACAGTTCTGTAAATACTGTGGTGTTTTGCCACTGACTGGACTGTTCTGTTCTGTATTACCTAATTAAAGTTTCTTTATTTGTAATTATCTTCTTCTCCTTGTTTTTGTTGTTTCCTGACAAAAAATAAAATCATACTATATCCTGACAATTTTTTTAAATCTTGAATTTTCTGACTCACCTCTGAAAGAAAAAGGTAGTAGCTGTTTTTGGCAGGGTAAGTTGCATTTACAAATTGGCTCACCTTGTTGGCAGCAGAACTGCATTTTTTCTTATAAAAGCTGCTCATCAGCTTGAGTGGGGAGATGGTGCAAAAGGGTGAGAGAGGCTGATGGAGCTCTGATGGTCTGAGGATCCAATGGTGCAAAGAGCTGGAAGGTGAAATAACGTATATTGAGATCAGGGTCATTAGGAAAAAGGAGTCTGTGCCTGAAAGCTGGGTTCTGTCAGCCACGTTCACCTAGTAAAAGGGTTTTTCCCTGCACCCGTGTGTGTGGCCAATACCACGGGATGGCAGCTCTTCCTGCTGTGGGGGCATTGCAGCCTCCAAATGCAGAGTATGCAAACTGAGCTGTGTTGAAATGTGTTCCCCAGGGCTCTGTTTTGGGGCTGGTCATGGTTAACACCTTAATCAATGATCTGGATGTGGGGATTGAGAGCAGCCTCAATAACTTTGCAGACTCTCAGTTGAGTGTGAGTGGGATCTGCTGGAGGATGGGAAGGTTCTGCAGTGGGACTGGGACAGACGATCCATGGGCCAAGGACAGCGGTGTGAGGTTCCACAAGGCCAAATGACACATCCTGCAGGTCAGCAGTCACCTCAGCGTGAGCCCAGGTGTGCCCAGGTGGGCAAGAGGCCAATGGCACCTGGGCTATATCAGCAGCAGTGTGGGCAGCAGGAGCAGGGCAGTGCCTGCCCCTCTGTGCTGGGCACTGCTGAGGCCACACCTCAGTGCTGTGTCCAGCTCTGGGCCCCTCATTTGAAAAAGGACATGGAAGGGCTGGAGTGTGTCCAGAGAAAGGCAACAAGGCTCATGAAGGGTTGGGAAAATGTCCCGTGAGGAGTAGCTGGGGGAGCTGGGTTTGTTCAGTCTGGAGCAGAGGCTCAGGAGGGGCCTCAGGGCTCTCTCCAGCTCCCTGACAGGAGCGTGCAGTGAGGTGGGGCTGGTCTCTTCTGCTGGGCCTGCAGTGAGAACCAGAGGAAGTGGCCTCACGCTGAGAGAGGAAATTCAGGTTAGATTTCAGAAAAAAATGTGTCACAGTTCAGGTGTTCAGGCCTAGGAACAGGTTGGCCAGGGAGGTGGAGGAGTTGCCATCCCCGGAGGTGTTATAGAGGCCTCTGGATCTGACACTGGGAAATGGTTTATTGGTTTAGGGTTTGCAGTGGCAGTGCTGGGCTGACGATGAACTGGATGGTCTTAAAGATCTCTTCCAGCCCTGATGGTTCTACAATTCCAAGTGCTTCCCGCCGGGCTGAGGGGAAGGCTCAGCGCTGTCCCGAGTCCGAGGGCGGCCGCGCCCTGAGGGGCCGGGCCGGGCGCTGCCCTCAGCTCCGCGGGGCCGCCGCTGCCCCTCAGCCCGGCGATCCCTTCCCTCGGCCCGGCGATCCCTTCCCTCGGCCCGGCGATCCCGCCCGGCGATCCCTTCCCTCAGCCCGGCGATCCCTTCGCTCAGCCCGGCGATCCCTTCCCTCGGCCCGGCGATCCCTTCCCTCAGCAGTGCGGACCCCCCTCGCCTCGGGTTCTGCCCGGAGCCACCCGCACCGCCGGGTCACAGGTACCTGAGCCGTGCCCCATTTTCTCCCTCGGGAATCACCTGCCCTCCCACAGAAGAATGCAGCTGCTGTTTCATCTTTAGACTGTTGCCTTCCTCGCCACCACCCCCCATCCTCCCTTTTTACTTTAAATTTTGGATATGTTCTTTTTATATTTAGGCTTATCTGGAGTGCTTGCTAAGACTTCCAAGTGGAGCTCTGATAATGAGCTGTAAATCGCACATGCTGATCTGAGGGAGGAGGGTGGGGGGGAGCTGAAATAGGCCAGGACACCCCAAGTCCTCACGGCCTCAGCTGCTGCTGAGGGCTTTGGTTTCCACAGGACACCAACAATCCACACTTCTCCCCTCTGGCCTTTGGTCCCTGCGTTCCAAAGGATAAGTGCCGCTGAGGCTGCCTGCTCTACTGACCGTGCCAGCCATGTGCTCCAGTGCTGCTGAACACACACATTGACAGATCTGCACTTCTCTGGGAGTGGCTTTTGAGGTTTGGAGGGATGCTACTGGGTTATTTTCCATAGCTGATGGAGAGGAGGTAATCTGTTTTATGTGCAACATTTGCCAGGTGATTGTTGAAGCAAATCTAGTTGCTTGTCTTTC
>VXBI01002833.1:517740-611602 GCA_013397375.1 Toxostoma redivivum | reverse complement strand
CATCTTTATGTATTTCTGCGAGGCACCTTCCTCGCTTCTGCCCGAGCAGGAGGGTGGCTCTTTGGAAGGGCGCTGAAGGCTCTCGGTTCGCTCGTTTCGGCTCTTTTCCCCTCAAAGAGAAAACGGGTCAGGGGGGAAAAGCGACTTCCCCGTCAGGGTACGGAGCGCGGTCACGCTCGCCCCCGCGGGTCCCCAGGCACTGGCATTGAGAGCGAGCGCTGCCTTGTCTGGAAAGTTAGGGGACTTTATTCCAGCCCTGCTGCGATCCTAGAATAACCGGAGCCGCTCGCCGGGAGGAACGTGATCGGCTTTTCCCAGGGGATGGCATGCTGCCTCAGCCCTGTAGTTTGGTCAAGGGTAGAACCAATAGCGAGCTGTGGGATTTTGGGTAATAAGTGTGGGAATCTGCAAGAGGACTAGGTCTAAGAGTGATTTGTTTTCTTACTGCTCATGAATAATAGCCTCGAGCTTTTTTCTTTTTTTTTTTTCTTTTTNAGAGCTTTTTTTTTTTTTTTTTTTTTTTTTTTTTTTTTTCTTTTTTTTAACGAAACAGGCCAACGAAATAGGCACGTGGGAGATTTGTAGGCGTTCAACATCGCAATCATCATCAACAACAGCAATACAATAGGGATGTCCAGGAGGATGGTGTCTGATGAGAACCATGTTCTCTGAAAGGCTGGTAGCTTTTGCTATCATTGCTAACATTGACCTCTTCTAAAAGGAAAGCCAGCAATATCCTAAAATTGGAGAGACAACGTTTTTGGTTGATTTTTTTATTTATAATGGAGCTGCATTTCATTCCATCTATGTCAAAGAGTGAAATATTAAGTTTAGTTCAGATTAGGAAAGGAAGTTTGATTCCAGCTGTAGAACTGTAGGATAATGTGTCCTGGCTTTCGTCCGTCCAGTTTAAATCCAGCTAGCTGTGTGCAGCCTTGCTGAAGTGAACCACTCAGATTAAAAAGCGACTTCTTATGAAGAGCTAGTACAAAGATTTTCATCGAAGTATTTTATCACCTGAAACTTACCTGAAAACAGCTACTTGTATCTGCTGCTCTTAATCCTTCCCAGACTTGGAAGATACATTATTGCCTTAGAAATTAATTCTTTGTCCTGCAAGCTATACCATTTACAGCTATCAGACTGCAAAGGGAGATATTTTAAATTCAGCTATAATATCTGTCCAGGTTAGAGCCAGCTTTGTTTTACAAGGCTTCTGCAGCTGAAGAGGGAAAGGCTGGCATGGTTGTGTTGCATCTTGCAAATGGATAGCATGTCTATTCTGACATGATTTGAACATTAAAACCCAATAAACACATGGTAATTATGCATGGAAATCTCACAGCAGAGATTTCTGCTTGCACTTAGACTGTTTTGGTTGAGAGTTACACTATAAGGAGCACAAGACTTGAAAGCTGCAAGTGGCTTGTGTAAACAGATGGACATTTGAGATGTATTCATGGTTTCAAGTTAATTCAGTTAACATGTGGGTGCACATGTATTTAATTTAGCCTAGTATAAGTTTTGTAAGCAATGGAAGCTCATATGTGCTTTTTAGAAAAAAAATAAGAGCCTATGGATTTTGTCTGTAGGTCTTGGAGCTACAGCTGTAGAGGCTCTTAGGGACTGTGACCATCCAGGTGAGACTTAACAGAGAGCTTAACAGTTTTTCACTGAAGTTCACAGGTGGCTTGCAGATGAATTTTGAAATGGTAAAGTACCCTGTGCTGAGAAAACATAAAAGTGCTTAAACACATCTTCCTGCACTCTTATCGTACATGCTACTTGCTAGAATCAGTTAGGTTGAGCAATATCATTAAACTGTCAGCCCTATTGTTTACAATGGGATAGTTCCTCAATGCTCAGGATGAAGAAACCCAGCAGCTTTCTGTTACTCATCGTAAAAACGCAGCGCCGCGTTCCAGGAAGGTTTGTAAGTGGCGGAGCTCTCACTGCATAAAGCACGGGAGGGGACTGAGATTTGGCATCTCCGGCAGTGCTGCTGTACAGCAGTGTGTGTGCAGGAGCTTTGTTTTTGCCTGCAGTTCCTACTTACCCTGAGATAAAACACTCTGATGTTGGCATATGATTTACCAAAAAAACAGATCGTTTGTTGAAAAATAAGAACTGCAGCATTTAGGAGAAAGTAAATGAACAGTCCTTCTAAAAATACAGCAGTATGCTAAAATATTGCCAAAGCACTGCTCTGATGCTGTTGTAAGCTGTCATATTTTTTGACCATTATAAATAGATTAGTATTATTACAAGGATTTTTTTCCTGTTAGCAAAGAAGTTTTCTTTTTCCTGTTTTCAACGTGAGGATCCTCACATATTCCCTGAATAGCCAGAGCTGTGCTCATACAGAAGGCAGTAGGAATGTTGCTGGTGAGGAAGTGGGCATCTGGACCCTACTGGAATGGGCCTTGTAAAGCCTTTAAATCTCCTGTACTGTAAATTCAGGGGGTTTTGTAATCTCTTTTGCTTATATTCTCCATATCTTTAAGATGTTAGATATAGTCCAGTTAATCACTTAGGATATATTATGTAGTCTAGTTCAGACCCAAATGGGGCTTAGACAGCATTTGAATTGAGGCTTGAACCAAGAGTGAGCTCTTTTCCAGCAGCTCTGAAGCACCGGGGGCTTTGGAGAGTTTTGTTTCCTTTTCAGGTGGTGCCCAGACGCAAAGTAATTTTCTTTTCAGTTTTGTGACTAAACAGGACGAGGGAAATTGGCAGCCAGATCTGCTTAATTTTGGGAAATTTGCTAACAGATAACAACATTCAGGTCAAGATCAGAGCATTAGGCTTGCATTCTGCTGCTAGTCATGCTGCACTTCCACCTTCTTTGGGCACTGTGTGGAGAGCGGAGGCTGCATGTAAAGTGGATTTCCAATGACTTATGTACAGTGGAGTCCACGAGGTGCTGGCTGCACTATGGACATCCTAGATAAGTGTCTGAGGATCACTCATGCAGTGCCTTTCCCCAGGTCTCTGGCCTCTTTAGGCATGTGGTGAATGCACGGGGACATGCACAGTACACTCTGTGTATGTAAAGTACATTGTCTGAACAAGTTTTTTATTGCTTACAGAGCAATCATCCTTTCTGGCTGCAGGTTTCTGGGTGAGGAGACCATACACTTCATGACAGCCTGAGGAGGGTCTCCTATAATATTTCTGACAGCTGTATTTTCTGTCTCCTCCAGCGTCTTTTCCTTTGAGCTGCAAGCATAGGTTGAAACTCAGGTAATACATAAGAGGATCCTTTAATATTGGTTATTTTCAGAGGCACAAAGGACAATTACTTTCTCTTCCTACTAACCTCCTGCTGGCTTACTAGCTGCTTGGTAGGCTAGTGATTTTAAGAATACCACTTTACCCAGTGCATCAAATACAGAGCAAATCTTTGCTCACCAAGATCCCAGTTCCTACATCCCGTGGTAACACCAAAAATTGAACTTGAGTGGCGCAGAGCGCCAGCCCCTACTGTGAAGACTCATACAACCATCAGCACTTTTGATAGTTAAATTTGATCCATTGGCCCTGAGCTGTGCTGACAATTGCCAGCTAAAAGACCTTTCAGTGAATTGTCCTTTAATAGAACTCTTCCCCCCATCCCCATTTCCTGTTGTTCTTTTAAATAAAAAGAAATCCTGGTGACAAAGCTAAAGTGTATTCTGTCATTATTGTTTGAAGAATAAAGTATTTGTCTATATTTCAAGGAAATTAATTGCCTGAAAAGTACAGGTCAGAGTTGCTTTACAAGGATAGAATTCTTCACTACTGCAAAATCTCAAGGAAAAATCCTCACACTATGTAAATTATATATTTTTGTACTAGTATTTGATCCTTTGAGCGTTTATAGTTAAAATACACGAGAAAGTCAGTACTGTATTAATGCTGCACTGGTCTGAGAAAGGATGCTGAACACTTAGACCAATCTGTTTTGGTTTGTGAGAATGTCCTGAGAGAAACTGAGCAGGCTTAATGGGCTAGTGCAATTTGATGACATTTTGCAGCTTCTGCAAGGAGCAGAGTTTTACAGAAGAGGAGCCTAATAAGACCATATCTCGTAGAGGAGTGATTACCATTGTTGTCTCCTGATGCTAGAAAGGCAATCCAGTTTTTACTTGAAATGAGCCTGAAAGGTTTTAGGAATGCTCGTGTCAAATTTAGCAGGCTTAGATTTGCCCTATGTACACAGAACTTGGCTTTACCAGTCCAAGCCTAGTGGGATGTGTAAGGTATAACTGGAGTATTACTAAATTGTATTTAACTGCTCTTAGTGGCAGTGATGTTGTTGTATTTAATTTAATTTAATTTGATTTTAACCCAGATTCTCAGCACTGGCTTTTGGGTTAAGCAGGTTAGAAGGATGGCTAGGACAGCAAAGAACTGATGGGATAGGGTGAAATTGCTAGCTCTTAGCTGTGCTCCTCCTCCTTTAAGTTGCTTTGCCCATGTTTTGGAGGAGAGGGGACAAAATTCAGTTAAGTGTGCTCTGCTCAGAAGCTTCCAAACAGATGTAAATATGGCTTATGGTATCTTCAGTTTCTACAGGGAGTAAGTGAACAAAACAGGTTTAAATTAAACTAAGTGCCATATTGTGGTTTGTAGCAGTCAGTCTAAAGATACATTTAATTAAACTGGTTCAATTTCTAAACTAGGACTATGGAGTGTACCTTTTACACTGCTATAAAATCCTTGTGTATGAGTAAGCTTTCAGAGTAATGAAAAAGGCTGGGGGACACACTTGTGATCCTCAGCTAACCAATTAAATATTTAATTAATAAGGATCTAAAAGTTAATTTTACAGTCCATTTTTAAAAAATGAAAGCAAAATGCCTATTATATGGCTAAGTCAGTGCCTTTAGTCAGTGAATAGAAGAGTTGCTTTTCTTAGCTGGGAACACCATTTTAATGTCACAACTGACCTTCTAGCAGGAGATTAGTCCTAATAGACCAGGTTGATACTGAAAAAGATTCAGAAGGCATTAGAGAGGAGAATTAGAAAATGATAGAAAATGAATGGTTTTCGAGTGATTTCAGAGCAGATTGAATTAAAGCCAGATACTGACTTCTGTATTAAAGAATTTTTTACTGAAACAGAAAGTTCCTATTCTGTAACAGTGATTATTCCACCAAATCACACACTGGTGGAGTCTCTTCCACTGACTCTGGAAGGAGCCTGGGGACATTGAGTTACCCAGTGAAAGGCAGTTGTTGTGGCAATCTGTGTGCTGTCCCTGCGTGGCATCCAGGAACATACAACTGTCTTTTCACTGAGATGACCTTGGTCCTTATGCTATGGGACTAAAGATCATGCTACTCCTGTTGATATATATAGGCAAATGCATAAGTAATATCAAGAAATGCAGTGTACATGTCAATTACACTTCTGTTTAATAACAAATTGAACACACCTGCCAGGAAGCTATGCAAAATATATAAAAATTGTATTAAGTCACAGAAAAGGGAATGTGTTAATGCAATATTCTGCTTTACAAATTCAAATCTGGAAGAAGAGTGTGTTCAGTCGGAGATACTGTGCTCTTTTCTGTGCTTCTGATTGATTTTATAATTGTAATTGTATGCAGGCAGCTGCCAGGGGCAGGACAGAATGATTCTGAGGAAACCGAGTGATTTGTTCCGATTCCCAGGAACACGGGTTTGTTTAGTGGCACCATGGTGCATTAAGCACGCTGTGGTTGAGATTTACAAATATAGGACAATTAATTAGTTCAGGTTTGGGAGTCACACACAGATTAGTCAGTCAGTGTGTGCACAAGTAGGGTGAGCATTGAGTTCTTGAAGGAACTTGTTGCTGAGATCTGCTTTGAGCCTCCTGTAGACAGAAAAGACAGGGCTGGGATAGAAATAGTGAAGTGCTTGTCACTTCTGTAAAACAGTTTCCAATTGAAACCTGAAATTATATATAATGAGGCATTCCCATAAACAGGGTTGCCGTAGGTAAATAGCAGTTTGCACAGGATGATGGAAGTTTTGCCACTGTAGAGGAATAATATTAATTCTCATGAGAGGCTACAAATGAGTAAATGCTGATGAATATGTACAAATGTGTATGTGTGAGTTTAGTGCTTCTGAAAGGCAATTGACAGTTCTGGAAGCTGAAGGCCTCTCTTTGCCAGTAAAGTGCTGTGGAGGAAAGCAGCCCAGTAGAAGTGTGCAGTGTTCCCCCAGGATGTGTTCTGTGGCCAGCTCCTAAAAGCAGGGCTGAGGATGGGATCAGCTCTACACCCACTTGAGGCCCTCTCAGTGAAGTGTGTGGAGGGGATTCTCCAAGCACGCATCCAGTAGATGCCCAACACATTTAAAACATGTGCTTGAGTACTTCACATGGATGCTTGCCTCCTACCCCAGTCACAAAATGCCATTAGACATCTTGCTCTGTGTAAGATGTGGTCTTTGAATGAGAGCAGTGTGTGTGTGTTTTTATGAGGAGCACTGGAGGGGAGGGAAGCACCTTCTTGCACCATCCACTGATGTTCCACTGTTCTTTTAATAACTCATCTGTGCTGACACGTAAAGTGGCTCCTAGTGAGAAGTAACAGGCTGAAATGGGGTAGAAAATGGAGAAACCAACTGATTCTAATCCTAAAAGTATATTGGAGGTACAGGCGTGGATCCCATGGTGTGAATAGCAGCAGTAGTTGCATACTCAAGCACCTCTGCCATGCATGCAAACACAGCATAAAGAAGTAGCTGTAAGAGGCAAGAAGGGAGAAAAATGCTGTTGCACAATAGTAAAAGGTTTTAAGAATGTAAGATTTTTCTTCTTGATTTGCTAATTTTAAATTCTGTTGTTTTACATGTAAGAAAAAGGAAAATATGTACTTGTATAACTGTACAATGTTCTGTAATTATTTTTATCTCAACACCTGAGGATGAGTTGTAGAGGTGTGCTTTATGACCCTGTTTAAGAACAATATTTAAGTATAGGCTTAGCTTTAGAAATGTGGTTTTAGTTCCTTTAAATTAAGCAAAATATGAGTTTACACAAGTGTGGTGTTAGTTAGATAAATGAGATTTCAATGCAGATAAGTCCCATTTTTGAAGACCATGAAGACAATGCCCCACTGACCTTCAGGGTGATTTAGGTGCCTAAGTCATTCTAACAAAGGGGAAAAGAGAAAAAGATCATTTCCAAAGTTACCTGTGTTGTTAAACATTGTCCTGAAAACCTGCAGGGACTGCGACAAGTGAGTGTGAGAGGTGTCTTCCAGGATCTCCAGTGACTGCAGGATTTACATGGATTCCAGTTTTAAGGATTGATACTGAAGACATTGTAAATTTTTAATAACAGTAGCAGAGATTAGGTTCTCTAAGTCTTGTCAGTTTTGTTTTCTTTGTATCACTGGGGATGCTGATCAGGTGGGACCACGAGAGGCCACTTGCATGGGCAGTCAGTGCCAGCAGTAGACTAGGACAGTCATGTTTTTGTATAGTTGAGGCTTGAAAACCTTCAGGATGGAAGTTTGTTTAGAGTTATTTAGTTAGGTTTATTTTAGGGGTTTTTAGGGTTGTTTTGGTAGGTTATATTTCTCTGATTACATTTCAGTTTGTGTTATGTTCTCGTTAAGAACATCTGTGTTCATTTTATAATACTTTCTGGTCTTTTTTCCCCTGATTTAATATATCAGATCAGTAAAATCTTCGTGAATCTGATCCTTCATTGCTCCCTCTGTTAATGAAGTTTCCTGCATTTCTACAGAGAAAGAACTTTTATCTTCCCATTGACAGTGATAGGGACAGGTCACCTTATGAGGCCAAAATTTTGCATGTGAGAGTAGAGCCTGAGAGATGGGAGGGGAGCATTATGGGCCTGGTTTTGTACCTGCTGCTGTCAAGGCAGAATTTACTATTTGTTTTGGTCTATTGATGCTAAAACCTTGAGGTGGTGGGCCTGTGGTTAGCCACTTGAGTGTGCATCCACATGGAATTTCAAAAAGTGCAGATAGATGTTCAGCAGTGTTCAGTGATGTTCTGTGGGCTTGGAACACAGATGTTTCCAAATCCAGATGTTTCAAGTAATAAAGTAGCAAAAAACTTCAAAAAAAATCCGACTGAGCTATTGAGTGTTTTGCTATTAGTTTCCTTTATTTAGCAGGACAAGGTTTTGCCCTCTTTTAGGCTGTTCAGAAAGCATGGAGTCTTTTCAGTGTCCTAATAGGCTTTGGTTCAGCCCCTTGTACAGTTTCCCATGTAGACCTTTTGTTTGTTATAGCTTCAGCTCAGGAGAGCAATGGGTGTTTCTGTGGAGCTGTGGACTTCTTTGTATTGACTCAAACACACAGTGTAAAGAAAATGGGGATGTGTGTCGGGAGGCAAATGAAAGCATATTGTTTTTTATAAAGTGTCACCTGCAATGTGCTTGTAAATAAACCACTGTATGGCCATGTATGGGTTTTTTTCACTTGAAAGACACTATCTCCTTCCTCTAAACATTTGCACAGCAAAGTAATGCATTATTGCATTTTCATAAATAATTGAAAAGCAACTTAAAAGAAAGTAGGCCAACAGAAAAAAAAAGAGAAAGTGTCGGTTTCAAATTTGAAAGAAGAAAAATATGTTTCCTTCTTGATAGCAAGTCAGTTAAATGTTATTAAATCCCATTTTCCCACCCTGACATGACCAAAGACAAATATGAAAATTGACAGTTCCATTTGAAAGAGAGAGAAATGGGGGAAAAGGTTTTGAGATGCTGAGTTTGGTTTGGATTGTTTCTCCTTTTTTCCCCCCTTTTTTTAAACCCCCCCCTCCATAAGAAAGGAATTGTGACCCCTTATCAGTTTGCAAGTCACTGAGGAACAAGTCTCTGGAGGTCTGCATGTTGGCTTCTCAGTGCCATTTGCTGTGCTGGGCTGTAATAATGCAAGTTATTTTAGAACTGTGCATACGTTAGTGTTCTGGCGCAGCATGATACAATAATGTGTGAAAAAGCATAAGATCACACCTTGGTGAAACTTGCAGATTTCCTGCATAATCCGACAGTGAGCTCTTGTCAGGTTTTGACTATATGTAAAGTGAGAATAAAGTTTCCAGAAGCAAAGCACAAGCCTTGGATGCATTTTGAACGGCTGTGCAGGGATTTTGGCCCTGACGTGGTTCCGAATGTGCCTGGCTTTAAGCACTTTAGTCCCACTGCAGCCAGCAGGTCTCCTTTGGTGCTTAATATCTGGCAAATGCTTCAAGCCCTTTGCTGAATGGGAGCTTTCATTTTACTGGCACTGAGGAAGATCAAAGAGCCTGAGTAAATAATTTCTTAAAAACCATCAATGATATGAACAGTTTTCTTGTAACAGACAGTGGGATGGATCTGGTGACACGACCAGATGTTGGCTGTGGGAATGGTTTATGGCCATGGGTCTCTTAACTGTTCTGGGGGCACATTGATCCCAAGATGGTGTTGGTGAGGGAAGATGGACAGATGGGAAGAAAGAACATTCAGTGTCTAATGCTCTCAATGCAAGATGAGGACCAGCAGGGTCTGTTCCTAGGCCCTGGTTTTTGCTGTACCAGAGGTTAGAGGGAGTTGCTGGGTGAGGTCCTTCCATCAGGCAGGAAGCTGACCAGTGAGTCCCAGCAGCCCTTTTCTGGCATGGGTATCAACAGATCAGTGACTGCGTGTATTAATGTACTGTTTAATAATGCTTTAAGATTAGAGCTGTTCAAAGAGTCTACCTCAGTGAAGATAAGCTTCATGCAACTGATCTGTCCTCCAGAGCAAAAAATGTGCATTCTCTCCTGCTTTCCTCCCAGCTTTACTCTGTCTCCTTTCATTTTTTATAACCAGTGAGGCTGTTTCAAGTCCCTGCCTACTGTTTCCAAAATGTGTGATATATTTGTTAAGGATTTGGAATTTGGGATGCTTCGATATAACTTTGTGTAGGTTTTGTAGAAACACCTGACATGTGTGTTTAGTTCCTAAACACCTTCTGTGCTTGATTTATCCTCACAGGTTGTCAAGGTATTCAGATGACCTGAAACTGAGGAAGTGAGAGGGAGCTCAGCTGGCAAAAGTCTGACATTGAGTCTGACTGCGGCTCAAATTTGTTTTGCAGAGTTTAGCCCAGGCTGTGTAGGCGGTGAAGAAAGCCTTCTTCACTTCACCATTGTATCCAAAAAGCTCTGAGCAGCGTCGTTTTTTTGCAGGTGATGAATAACCTAGTTAGCTCACATTGATTCAATCCAGTGACAGCTCTCAGAGAAGGCATGGTGGAAATTTGTGAGACTAAGTTCATTGGTGAGGATGCTGTGGTGGTTCTCTGGGAGGTCCTCTCAGGCAGAGAAACCACCACTTGGCCATCTGACAGGGACTACCATGCACGAGTTACTTCTTTACCTTTGACACTGCTGTTTGCCCTGTTTGCTGTGGCTCAGCAGCTTGGCTTCTAGTGGAGCAGGTTCAGAACTTGTGCCCTCATTGGGTGTATTTTTAAGGTCGTGTGATCACCAACTGTGATCACCAGGGGCAGGCAGATCTTGAGGTTAGGTTTGTGTAGGATGCTCACAAACCAGAGTCTCTGTCTGTTGTCAGAGAACTTCTCTTTCCTTTGTCTGTCCTGACAGTGTCTCCTGGGGTGTAAGGCCAGGCCTGTCTGTACTGGGAGATGTCTTGTGTAGGTTGAAGGAGAGCTTTCTGGGCAGAAGACAGTCATGCTGTTGATACAGTGCAGTGTGCATCATTGTTTGTGTTATTACTGTTTTACATTTGTATTTGTAAGAAGAGCATATTGATGACTGCATGTTAAAACTCTGTCTTTTAGTGCCTTGCTTTCTTTCCGAAAAAAAAAGAAAGCTACATTCTTACTTGGAAAAACACAGAATTACATTGGAGTAAGTACTAGTGCTGTGTTCATACATGATCAAATGCAGGCAGATTAGGGCATGGTGTATAAATTGCCTTTGTGTTCTTGGGTTAGCAGCTGTCAAATAAGTGATTACAAGCATTGGCAGAACTTTTCTTCCCATAATCGCTGTGAAACAGGGATGGAAATGTAACAGATGCCATTTAATATGGACCAGCACCTAGGTTCTGTCTGTGGGTCTGGCTTTTCTTGCCTCATGGCCAAAGTTTCTTAGCATCTTTTTTGATTTAATTCCTCAGTACTTATAAATGGAGATAATAGTGCTCACTTGCCTTACAGGAGATTTCTGAGGCTGTTAGGTAAATAATTTGGGGTCCTTTGATGAAGGATAGGAAGTATATGCTAGAGCATTTCTGATAAGATTAAATTGAAAAATTCTGTTGAGATTGAGGAAAATTACTGCTCCTAGATGAGCTTTGCTTTGCTGGGTGGTGTTAAACTTCTGCAGGAAGCAATTTTTTCAGAGATTGTGTTGGGGTGTCATTTCCTGGGATTTGGAAATTTGTTAACTGACAAGGCTTTTTGATACCAGGCACTACACTTGAAGTCCTGTTGAAGAGCAAATGAAGAGTTGTGATGCTATTTTTTGCAGCATAGGAGTCTATGGTGACTCATTCAGTGTTTGTAATGCCTCTGACGGATTAAAAAAAATGAAATCAGTTATTCCAGTGAGATGGATATACTCAGCCAGACCCTATTTGAGAATTATTTGCTGTGCTGTTAAGACCAAAGTACACATCTTCCCCCTCCTCCACAAAAGAATCCAGCTTATCATGAATTGTTTATCAGAGCCATATAAACATTTCTTGACTGCCGAATTTTCAAGGGAAATTCCTTTGGTCTAACATATGTATTGCAAGCAAAACTCTTCACAGATTTTTTAGAAAATATAATTAGCTTGGTTGCAGCCCTACTTATTACCAAGCATGCCAGCATCTGGCAAGGGTACGGCGATCTGGGAATTCACTGCTTGAAGCCTTGGAACAAAGTGTTCTGATCTGACCCCAGGCAGTGAGTCCAGGACTTGAACTGGAATCTTCAGGAGCAGAGAAGTCTTAAGTGTCTGGAAAATTGGCCTGTTGAGTCACCACACAGGCACTAAAACAAAACTAATTTTAAGCAGGTCAGAGTTCAGTGATTCCCTCTGGAATCTAATTTTTTTCCCCCTAAAAAAAAAGAAGTCTCATGTTTTAAGTGAAAAGGGTCAAAGTTGATGCACTGCTACAATTTTTGAATGCTTTCCCTTAAGAACAGCCACCCAGGCTAGGATTAGCATGAAGGGCTGCTAGGATGGCACTTCAGTGTCTGGGTTAAAAATATGTTAAAGCAGTAAATTCAGTCAGTACAGAGAGAGAGAGATCCCTGGGAGCCTTCCTATTCAAAAATGTGTAAGCTTAGGGCAGCAACTGCAATGTAATTTAGGGCAAAGCTTCATAGCTTTGGAGAATATTGCCTCTTGTTAATACTGCATTGGAGTACAGTGGGATAGTAGTAATTTTAGAAAGGTGGTATTCCTGTTTGTTTTACATTGGAAACTTCAGAATAAATGAAAGGAAGCATCAATTGAGGAAGAAGCGTAACTGCCAAAACGCAGCAATGAATCCATGTCTGAGCAGGCTGTAGAAACGACAGGGGAAAGTGAGTATAGAAACATTTTCCTGGGAATGCAGCTGCAAAAGGAGCATAGCAGACAAAGGCAAAATCAGGTACGTACTTTAAAAGGCATGTGGGCAAACTTCTGTCTGAGAGCCCAGTGAGGAGCCTGCTCCTGTTAAATTACAGAATGTTTGGGGGGGATCAAATGACAGGACGATTGTATTGCTTTTCCATTGCTGAAGAAGTGGGACTGTCTATAAGCAGGGATGATTCAAATAGCTGTTCAAAAAAGTGTGGCTTGCAACAGGGAGGGAGATTTTTCGTTCCCATTTCTTTATTAAGATAATTTCCGTCTTTTCCCATTTGGGTCTTGCCAAGTCTGCTTTACATTTGCAAGTGAAAAGATTGGGTCTTGGCTACCCAAGGAAGCTTGGATCTGAACTCTGTTTGTGTCAGGCATTGTGGGCTTGGTGATCTCTGTTTATCTCTGAGGAAATAGTCCTGCTTGCACAACAGGGCAAATGCAATGTGCAGATGTCAGAGCTGCTAGAGCAAAGAGGGCTGTCTAGGAAAAGCTATGCCAAACCTAATGGTGGAGTGGAAAAGGAGAAGCTAGGACTTCTGGCTTCCTCCCTGTGCCTTTCCATGGCTGTTGGAAAATCTCTAGGCCAAACAGAAAGCTCGTTGTTCTTCGTAGTGAGTTGTAGCTTATGCAAACTGTTCTGTTGATAGGAGGATATTTTTATGAATGTTTACCCACATAGGGGTGCAAAGATTTGTATGCTCTGGTCACCAGTGCAATAGTCAGAATGGTCTGTGAAATAACACTGCTTCCACAGGACTTCCCCTTCAATGTGTAGGAATCACTGAGAATGTGGCTTTTGGAGCTATAAAGCTTAAATTTATTAGGAGAACTGCAGCCTGCCTACATGGCTACTACATGAAGTTATTGGAATGCTCCTCTTGTGTTATTCCTGGAGGTATACAAGGCACAGGGATTTAAATGGGAGGATGTGTGAGGCTCTGAGATCCAATTTGTCTTCCAGATTACAGCAAGGCTCCATTTTTCCCAGGCTTAACAAGCAGCAACCATAGTTTACTAAAATATTTATTTATATTTAGTGAAAACTTACTGACACACAGTTGGTTTTGCATTTAAGATCACAGTTTATAGCCCTTTGAAGTCTGCATGTCTGAAGGAAAGAGAAATGCTTCAGCTAAGCTGAACTTGAATTAACCATGTGGGCAGATACAGATTGGATTTCATTTGGCTCATTTTGCTAAGGGAGTAAGTCAAGCAATGAGTAATGCTAGGCCAACTTGTACCACAACAGGAGGTGGTGTAGCTTTAGTGCAAAATAGCCTGGTTCACTGAATCCAGATTACTGACCAGTTCTCCAAACTTCAGGAGTGATGGTGGTTCTGAAGAAAAAGAGTTAATTTATAGTTTCTGTAGTTTTGTGATTTTCTGTTGAGAAGGTGGGGTAAATCACACAGACTTCCAGCCCTGAAACTTTAATCTGCAGTGATTTGAAACCTGAAAACTACAAAATATTTAAAGGTTCAGATTTATATTTTCCTTTTTGAATGATGTCTTTCTTTTCGCTAGATTGTGACCCAGTGGAAACTTTGCCATGAGGAAGAATTTTAGGGGGCCAAGAGGCAAAATGTGTCTTGGGTAGCTCCCAAATACAGTGGTTTTTTGTTTGTTTGTTTGAACTCTGCATTTGTAATTCCACAGTTGTCCTTGTATCCAGCCCCTTTTAAATCTTCTCTTACACATGAGAGTTGCAGCATGTGCATGCTGTGCTGATCCTTTCTGTTTAACTCACAATGCTTTTCTCTAACTGGCTATCAGAATATGATGGGTCAACAGGATCATTCTCTTTAGCATGAAGCACACCTGAAATATCTGCTTAGGTAGTGCTTGTGATTTCTCAGCAAATATTCAACCCAGTGGGGAGCTGCAGGACTCACCTCCATCTCCCAAGGGTTAACAGTAACCTATAATAATAATCTTGTGGCACAAAAATGCTTCTTTTTATGCATTACCTATTTCCAGAGGCCTAATTTAGGTTTTGTATCAAAATGGATATCACAAACTCTTGAGCTTCCTGCTGGGAATGAAAGTGCTACCAAGAGACTTTCTGTTCTGTGTTATTGCCATGGTGTCCAGGAGGGTGAGGAGGCAAGGAAACAATTGCTGATATCTGTAGCAGTAAGTATAAATAGTAGCAGGATGGGTTGCAAAAGTAAAATACTTGGACAGTATTGTTCCTGTGAAAGTCTGGCCCTTGCTTTTGGTTAGAATAGATACTTGTGTGTGTAAAGAGATGTGTTTTCATATTGGGACCAAATTTTCTTCTCAACAAGAAGAAAGTTTGATATATTTTATAACTGCACAAAAATTTACCTGTCATCAAAAGAAAAGGATATTGTTACAGTGTAAAATGTGACTGTGTATTCATGCTTAAATACACCGGCAGCTATATGCAAGGATAAGCACACCTGCTCTCTCCACGCATGTTTCATGCCATGATCTGCAGTAGATCCAGTGGAACTGTTTCCAAGACTTACTTTCCTCAAGGATCTTTCTGTTGAATGTTTTCACATAAAAAAAATAATGTTTGGATTTTTTTGTTGTTGTTGCAAGAAGTTGGGACAAGGAAAACAAGAGCCAGATTAAACTTATTTTTTCGGGGTCAAAAATGCTTGCTGAACACCCATGTAGTTTCTCTCTCCTTAGTATTGATTTTCCATTGGAAGCACACGTGGGAGGAGAAGGAAGGTTTTAACAAAACCTACAAAACACTTGTGTGTCTGAATTTCCTGGCAGTCACTATCTTTCCTTCTCTTTTTTTGCAAAACTTGGTTATGACGTATTTGTCCTGAACTGTGCCTCCTTCTCCTCTCACTGATCCCCTGCTTTGGGCGGGAGGGCAATTCCTGGGGCAGAAGCCATTCTGCTGTGTCAGTCTCTGGAGGGAAGGGATTCCCAGGGTTCTTGTTGCTCTAGGCTAGCAGGTTTAGGTGCTGAAATTTGGATGGGGTGAAAAGTGCTCACCTGATCTGCCAGCCCTGTGAGTGGAGACATTTGGGGTCTAACTGAGCATGAGGGAGAGAACAAGAATCCTGCCCAGTCCCGGGTGCAGGTCTGCCTTGGCCAGTCCACAGGCTGTCCAGGCTGCATGTACAGTGAGTACCTGGGGGCTGTGTGAGTGTGTGTGTGCTGGCTTCAGTGCCGTGGAATAGAGATGGCAGAGTCAGGCCAGGTGGGGTGGGATCTATTCCAGTGGTTTGAGCCATGCACTGGTGTTGCTGTACTGGTCTTGCCCAAGTCCCCTGGCTGAGCACCCAAGTGGTCCTTAAGGAGAGCAGCACTGGCCTACCCAAGTGCAGGGGTGAGAGTAGGGCATGGCACAGAGAGCATGAGCACAGTCCCACTCTGCCTCTTCCATGCTCTCTGCCATGCTGGGGAAGTCTCTTGACCTTTTGTTTCTTGGTTTTCTTATGCTTAAGGATGTATGGACTTAACCATCCCTCACAGGTTTTGCAAGTATTAATGAATTACCATTTTGACCAATTTGAGGACTCGTAACCCTAAATAAACAAGATTTAATCAGTTATTTTGCTTTGTATTTATGCTTTAGGAGAAATCCACTCATTTATTTCCAAGCACATGACACACAAAAACTATCCTCACACTTCTGAGTGGAACTAGGGCTTGATGCCAAGGCTTTTTTTTTTCCTAGAGAATATGGTATACTCATACACTCAAATCGAATGGTACGACCTTACGGTTTCACTCAGGAGGTGGAAATTTTTTCCTTACTGTGTTTTTGTACTTAGAAACTGTAAATAGCAGGCATTTCTCTTCAGTCAAGTCCTTTGTCCTCATGACTGCACCCATTGCCAATGTCCTTCAGCATGTGAACTTGCTGCTTTGGAGTAGCTCTAACTAGTAAATGGGATGCCTTTTCCCCCCATATTTCCTACCATCTCCTTCTGCATTAATTATTTGGCTTAAAGACTCTGGGAATTAGGGAAGGAGAATGGAGAAAAAATATAATAGGGGTGCTTATCACCTTTTTTTCTCTTTCTTTTGTGTGTGGAGAAGCCCTTGAGTGTATTAATTTGAGAATTAGGAGTAACTTCTGCCCCACACCTGATGCAGCCCTACAGAAAGGCCATACAGTGCCCTGGTTTAATGTGGAACATGGAGGCACAACAGAGTGAAGGAAGTCAGTTTGTGACTCTGCATTTGCCATCAAATGGGAATTAAATCAGAACTAAGGGCTTTTTCTTTTGTATTTTAATTTCCTTTGTTTTAAGAAAGTATTTTTTAAATGAAGTGAGGGAGGAGAGTAATATGCAACTGACATGCTTTGGGATCTAAGGCTCCTGTGGACCCCATAGGATGTCAATGGACTCATTAAGATTTAGCCAAGTTTTATGCATTATTCATAATATACATTCACAGCATGCACCCTAAAGACTGTCTCCTGTGAGTGCTTAGTCAGAATCATTTGCATTCTGTATTATGGATACATAATATAGAATACATTTAGCTACATTTTGTGTATTATCCTTTACACTTATTTCCAGCCCTTACCGTTCTGGCATATGCAGCAATTGTTTAAACAATAGCATGCAGTTATGTTTTGTTGCTCTATAAAAACTAATGCATAATAAGGACCCTGATGAAAATTAATTATTGCATAAGAGCAATGGACAGCTTTTTCCTCTTTGTAGCTTCAGTGACATATTAAACTTACTTTTCTAACATGTTTAAGAAGTGTTTTAAATTCCAGGCTGATATTTTGTAAATTTTGTGTTTCAAATACACACAAAATCATTTTTGATGTGCAAGGTTGGCAGGTGATAAAACATCAAATTGAAGCTGAGATGCTTAATAATCATAAGAGTCTTTTGCTGTAAGTTTACTCTAATCCTACGAACATTATTTCTGCTGTACATGACAAGACAAAAGAGTCAACAAAACACCACATCAGAAAATTAGCTCTCTTCCTGTCATCTGAAGCATTGAAGCTCTTCTATTTTCTTTTTCTCAGCTGCCAGTACATCCTGGTGATGGGTCTGATCTTGGCTTTGCGCTGATCCACAGAGTGGCCCAGACATGTTCCTTATACACCTCTGCCTTAATTTCCCAGTGGGAAATGGTGCTCCTTAAATTCCCCTGTAGGAGCTGTCTATCTAGATTTACTCCTTCAGCACCCTGCCACTGCCAGTAGAGAATATTCCTGTTGGAAATGCTGCTCTTGCAAGAAAATGGGATTTCTTTAGGGGCCAAATTGCAGTAGAGGGAAGACAGGGAGGTGTGAGGATTATCTTCCTTGTGCAGAATTGGTTAAGGGCTTGCTTTTGTGAAGCATCTTCCATTTTGGGGACCATGATAATATTTATAGTTGCTGGAGCTTGTACATGGAAACAACAGATGTGCAAAATCCAGGATCCTGTGGCATCCTTTGCAGATCCATTTCACTTGGGGAATTGCCCCTCTGTGTGTTCAGGAAGACATGGGTAATGTCAGCCTTTCATCCATTTAGCTTTTGGGGGAAGTACTACAACTTTGTACAGGTTACAAAAAAAGCTGTAGGGATGGTGATGTCCTTGACTCAGGAGCCTGGCTCACACTGGGCAGGAGTGGTGCTTTGAGACTAAATATACACTGTATACACAAGGGATATAAGTGACTTACTACGTCACATTCTTTGAAAATTTTGTAATACTTGATTAAAAGCCAGTGCTTATCAAAACACTTCAAAAAGTCTTGATATCACATAAGATTGAAATGTTTTTTTTCCCATCATAAGACTTAACACAGGAGAATGTTTTGGCAAAGTACAGTCAGGAGGAAAATAATTGGTATAAAAATGAATTTTAAATCATAAGGATTATTCATATTTACTTTTATTCCACTAGGTCTTCAATGCTACCTTTAGGCAGCATGCATACAGCATGCCCTGAGGATACAGCAGACAGTTAGCAAGGATTTTGCTGTGGCCCAGGCAAAGTGTAAACATACTATCCTTTGCTCCAGAACTGTCTCTTAGCTCTCAGTAGACTAACACCCAAAGTACAAACATTTTACTGCATTTCTGTTCAAAAGAGATGACCAGTTTTTCATGAGAATTTTTTAATAAGTGAACTGAGAACTGTAAATTTGTAAATACATGTATTTTGCAGCATGCCATTGCTGTTACTTGTTTCTTTTGTTTACATATTAAGAATAACAGTTCATGATTTTTAGGTCTGATGCATAGAAACAAAATATTTATTATTTCTTTTAGGTAAGATGTGATGGAGTGGAGTACTTTTCTCTATGTAGTGTAGTAATAGTGTGTGTTGAGTGTAATAATGTGAAGTAAGACTATTCCATTGTAGAGAGAATATAATCTCTGAGAGCAAATGTTACTGGCTGCATTGCCAGGTGATTTTATGTCCTGTGGAGCTAAGCTACCTTTCCATCTTGGCTGCTGCATACATGGGACGGGGGACAGGAAAGAAAGACAGAAGATATGAAGCTGAGATCCAGGTTTTTCCTCAGGTCTGTGCTGGAAGTTTTTCTTATTATCTTCCTTGAATCTTGAGCTTTCCTTCCTTGCCCTCCCATATTCTCTCTCTTCCCCAGCTCTTGTTGCAGCTCTGACAATTCTCTGCTATTCCCTTTACTCCTTGCTGCACCCTAAAAGCTCCAGCATAAACCCCAAATTATTCTATGCATTAGAGATTGTTAGCTTGGTCTCTGCCACAAGGTTATGATGCATTGTTGGTCTATCTCACTGGTTGGCCATCAACATTTGGGACCAGTGAGAACATATTTTTGCCATTACAAATCAACAGAATAGGAAAATAAACAAAGCTCAAAAATTCAAGACATCTAAATACCCCTTTCAGATTCATGAATATGCTATATATAAGTGTAACTTCTGAGACTTCCTTTTATTCTCATGAATATAATTTACATTTGAGCAAATGCAAATTCATTTCCACTTTTGATGCTCTGGAAGCTGCTTCTGGAAAGTGAGTAGAATGTGCCCTTTAGTCCATCCCAGTTCAGGCCCCAGCGCTGCATGTACAACCCTGGGATTTCCAGAGCATTCAGCAGTCCTGCTCCATCTGTTTTTCTTTTCAGCAATCTAAATTCATATTGTAAAATTTGGAGTAGTGCAAAAGCAGGAGTTTTGTTAGTGTTATTAGGCTTATGATGTGGAAAATAAAGAACTTGCTTCATACTGTTTAAAAAAATTTATAGGAAGTTCCTAGCATTTTTCTTTAATACTTGAAATAGTTATCTTTATCTTTCTAAATGATTTAAATCAGTTTTTCTTCAATGAACAGGTGTATAAATAGGCACTAGAGTACATAGAAAACGAGCACTGTACATTAGCTGGAGTCACAAGGGATGGAAAGAGAACTAATTTCTCTATCTCCATGGTACCTTCTGGGCTAAAAGAGCACCTCTACACCAGGTTTCAATTCAAGGCTTCTCAGGTACTGGGTTGCCATTATTAATAATTACACTATAGAAGCAGTGGTTTGAATGAGTAGATTTTAAAGCATTTCATTGCGTTACCTACTGTATTGTTATTCCATTTTGCACTTGGAAAGGTTATAGGATTTTACCTCTGATTCAGTTCATCATAGGAAGTTAAGACTTTGCAGTTAGCTGAGATTGTTTTACACTTTGTTCTCTTGGTGTTCTTTCTGTCCTTTGTCCAAAATTATCTGCGTAGTGTTTCTGTCCATCCCTAGTGTTAGAAAGCCAGCACCATTATGCATTGTGGGGTTTTCAAAGTAATAGATTCTGATTTCCTTTTTACTAGCCCTAGTTCTCAGTCTTTATAGTTCAGGCTCTTTAACTCTCAACAGTAAAATTCAGCACTTTAAAAAAAGAAACTGAGATTTTCATATGATCACAAGCATTGAGGCTTTAAGGTATTCCAAGACAATAGAAAAAGTTCATGGGTATTTGTAACCCTGGAACTTCCTGGAACACACAATTAAAAGGGCCCACAAAGACTCTCAGGTTATGTTTTCCTCCCACAAAGAAAACCTTTCACCTTGTGGAGACAGTGTCTCTCATATCCCCATTCTCCATACAGTAGATTTGGGAGCAGAGGGGTACTGAGAATGATGAACTGCATTTAATGAAGGTAGCACTTCTGTTCATTTTGCTTAGATAACTTCATATGAAGAATAATTTTCTGAACATTTTATTTGAATTCCCCAAAATTGAATTGAAGAGGAGGTAGAAATTTGCACGTATTTCTGTAGTGTGAATTCCTCAGACACTTTGACAGACTCTGAAGAGCTGTGCCTTTGAAAGGAGTATTCCTTTCTAAATCTGCTCCTTCCACTCCATTCCACTTGTCATTGCTTGTATCATCAGGAGGACAGGGCAGAGAACCTTTCCTGCTTCCCTGTTTCCTTCCTCACAAGAGCTGCAGAAATAAGCCATGCTCAGCCAGCAGGACTCTTCACCTCCCAGTGGACGAGGCATTGTCAATATTCTGGGTTTTGTTGCTTCAGCTCTTCAGGTCTCTGATGTGAGTCTAGTCTGAAACAATTTTCTCTGCTGTTTTTCTGTAACAGTTTCTGTTTGCATACAAATTTCTCCTAGGAATTCCACCAAAATTCCTCCACCCTTTTTCCAGTGTTTGCTGGTAAAGTTTAAAGTTGTGTTGGGGCTTGCAGTCCTTGCCAGGCTGTTCCTTCACCTCTCTTGCATCTCATTCTCAGATAATTAGCAAGATATACAGTAGCCTGCCTGTTATTTATTCCTGAGTTTAAAAACCTAAACTTGCTTTTCACCATCTTCTCACTTTTTGCAGTTTTACAGCAGTGGCACTACTCTGATCTTACTGATTTGTTTCAGCTCTTAGACCATTTTGTAGTGATGGATGAAAAAGCAAAGATGAGTTTAAAACTCCATTCATTCATCTCTTTGTTATTTTAATCCTAAATCCCAAGGATAAATATTATTGTTATATTACTTCTGTTTAAAATGTGCAAGAGACAAGTCCTGTTTTGAAGATCAGACTTCTTTACTAAGGAGAGAGGATGACAGCCCTGTTGAAGAGGGTAAAAGCTGAAGAGCCTGGTAGGTATGTCCATTTTAAATGTGCACCATGTGTGCGGAGAGTGACTTGGTTCACACAGAATATTTGCAGTCAGTCAAAAATAGAACTCATAACTTGCATGCTTGTGCTTCCTCAGCCCAATCTCTTCAGAAACAAATCTTCATGTTACTTAAAAAGAGCAGAACTGAGACATGACTGTTGGAGTTTGCATCAATTGCCTGTTGATACGGGGTGAGAGTGGGGTGAAAGGCAAGGGACAAAAACAGGGACAATATATAGGGAGGCTTAAGCAGATGTTGTGAGTGCTGTGCTTGCCTGCCTTGTAGTACTTTGGTCTTCACAGGTGTCAGTCCAGCATCTCCTTTAAGTAGTGATTAATACAAATAAGATTAGTACAGATATTTCAAAACTAGTGCCACTACAGTACAATATATTACTCTATTCCACTTAAGACTGAGCATTATATGTAGTAAATAAACTGCAGACAATGGCAGTCTTGGTTGCAGCTGGCTTGTTTCCTAAATATTAATACTAATACTACACTGAAAATGTAAAACAATTTAAAAGAACTGATTGCACAATCTGTACAGGTGTAAAAGTTAAGCATATGGCAGAGAGGAGATTGCCAATGAAAATGACAGATTATTAACATTCATTAAAACTTTCAATTAACACCTTGAAAAACTCCATAAAATAATACTGCATGTAAATAATGTATGATTTCTCCAAGCATTCTTCTACCTATTTTTAAGGGAAAGGAAGAGTGAGAAAGAGAAGAAGGGAAGTCTGTTCTAGAAGAACTTACTACAAGATTTTTTCAGCCCTTGGTTTTGTTTTGGTTTATTTTGGAGTTCAGTGGTCTAGTGAGGAGTAAAACAAGTTTGAGCTGTCAGTATGGGAAAATATTTGGTCTGGACAAAAGTTAGTCCTGGATTTTCTTACCCATATTTTTATGGTGGGCATGAGAGAGAAGCCCTGACAAACTATGGGGCAGTGTGAAGGATGCTCTGATTAGTTGGCTAATTACAGAGATTAGATCATGACTGGTGGCAGTCTTGTCTGCGTCATTTCACATTGCTGTCAGCTTCAGCAGGATCTCCTCATGTTATGGAGAATTCTAAGTCTGTGCCTTTTTCTGTTGGTTCATACACATGAACTAAGGAAGAAACCTTTGTATTGTCTGAATGAGCTTTATGACAGTAAATTTAAAAGTCATCATTAAGAGCTGACTTAGATGCTAGTTCTTAATGTCTGCTGTTAATTATACTCAAAAAGCTTCCAAAGTCAGGCATGCCTTTGGCTGCTTGTGTTACTGGAGGGAAAGAAGCATCTTTGTCTTGCAAAAGCAGGTGTGTGGTTTAACCAATACAAGTAAATTAATGTGAATATTACCTATGGATTCTCTGACCCCTGGGATTTGACTGATTTGTTTAAGAAAGCATCTATTGACACTGGCACATGCAATCTTTTTTCTCTCTTTCATTAACAAGCACTTCCATGGTCCTGGTGGGACTCAAGTGCTGCAGAGCTCTGGGGTTGGGGAGATCCAGACTTCAGGCTTAATTTCCTCTACTCCATTCCTGTTTGAAGTTCTTGCATTTGTTTCTTTGTCACCTATATCTCGTCTTCATAATTGGATACAGTCAGGGCACAAGTATGGCATTTAAAAATATAGCTTCCCTCTCACCCACAAATTCCTTCCTTTTTGAAATGCTCTTCCATAGGAATAAGAGTGTGTATGTCATTATGTTTTCACACTGTTGATTTCTTAGAGCTGCCATTTGTTTGATGTAGCTGCAGACTCATGAAGAGGATGTGATGGCTGGTAAAAATACTGTGAAACAGCTTCATTTGTAAAGCTCTCTGCCTTCCTAGCTTGGCCTAGGTCCATTATGCTTTGGGCCACGTCCATATTGCAAAGCCTGGGTCTGTATTTTTCTTGGTTTTTGTAGTATCCCTGTGATGGTTTTGTGACACATTTTGAATTTTGGCAATTAACAGCACAGCAGAGTGGTGTGTGTGGGGGGGTGATTTTTCTGCAAAACACCATTGAGTTGTGTGTTTCATGTCCTGAATTGCTGGTTTGTGGCTGTTAGAGGATGTGAAGTCCACCAGAAATGTTGAACAAGCCAAATTTTGCTTTCCATGTAGACATATTCTTTATGCAGCATGAATGCTGGGATAACTCTCTCGTCAGACTGCTTCTGCTTGGAGTATCCTCACAGTTTGTTCCAGAAAGGAAAAGGAAGAAAACTAGATGGTTTTCTTCAGTTTGGACAATCAGGGCACCTCAGTACAGGAGTAAAATATGAAATTAACTAAGTAAATCGTGTGCACACATTCAATCTTCCATGAGAAATGAGAAAGCTGGGTTGGAAAGACAGCATCAATTTTGGCAGACTTGCAGAGGGCCTTGACCTCTCCATTTGGTCCTGGGGACCCTCTCCCTGAGGCAGAATGTAGATGATGGGGTACAGTGAAATAAAGCTATAATTAGAAGCAACAGGAGGGAAAAGAAAAATCCATCAGTCTGCTACTTTTTGCATTTGACTGCTCTTGGATTGCTGTTTTCAAAAGTGATCTACAGTGGCATCTCTTGGCTTCCTGGAAGGCAAAGGGAATTTTATAACTGACGTCAATGGGAGCAGAATGAGGCTGATGTTAAATGCTTTTTTATAACCTAGTCCCTAGTGTGTGGTCATTTTCATTGTTTTCCCTGATATTTTTGTGCGTGTTACATAGATCAAGAAGGAGAAAATAGTACTTAAGAAAGACAAGTTGCGATTGTGAAACCCCAAAACTATGAGAGAGGCTCTGGGGGGCAGCTGTGCTGTTACTTGATGTTACAGGTTTGACCAGTATTCAGTGTCACACGATTACTTTGAGCACCTTTCATTCCCAGAGGACATGATCAGTAGAGTACACCCTGTCTCAAACAAGAAAATCCAGAGCAGTTCTACAGATGAGTCCATTATTTGCTGCAAGTGAGAAGAGTTCAGCCCTTTGGATTCCAGTTTGTGTTGCCCAGCTGAAGTCTGACACCACTACTATGTTCATGCATTTGGCTCAGGATGCAGAAGGAGTACATATTTTCTTGCAGCAATCTGACAGGCTGATCCATGGTGAGACCTTTACAGTGTGATGTCTACTCTCCCTTGATCCGTGTCTGACATCCCCTAACATGGATGGGTAATATGTACGTGTGTAGAAGGGCTGTTCAGATCCAAGACTTGCTTATCATAGTGCTGAAACTAATCTCTTCACTCTGCTAAGGTCAAGGTTGAAAAATTACTCCAAAGAGCAAAGAAAGGGAAGACAGGTTTGAAAATGGATACGGGTAGAATAGACAAAATATGCTGCTGTAAATGCTGATTTCTAATCTTTCCCTTCCTCTCTTGCCATCCCTTTTTCTTTCACTGTTGCAGGTTATTAATTAAGTATTTATGGAAATACATGGTAAAAAGAATTTGTTTAACAGCTGAATTGCTGATTTTGGATTAGGCAACTAGGTGGTAGATTTAAATTTGGAGAATTCATATTCTCCAAGTGTTTGCGGATGAGGTCAGAAGTTCCTCCCTTATAGCATGTATTCTCATTTGCTGCAACATAGTGATGTTCTCATGGTATGTGGGGAAAAAATGTGGTTTGTGGGACAAAGAAGTGATTAGGTGATCAGCCTTTGCTGCATCTCTAGGGGGATTGCTTTATAAGGCAATCAGGACAAATCTGTGTGGAATGTGATGGCATTTGTCAAGCAACCCAAGTTACCCTTGATCCTACAAACTGCTCTTATGGTATTTAACAAGAATGAAAAAAAAATATAAGTTAACCTGTGTTGATTTTGCTTTTTTGCCTCTCTTTAAGGAATGAATAATGAATATTTGATTCTGGCAGGAGTGTGTCATGCTGTTGTCACGTTACTGTTTTTAATGGAGCGATTAAAAATCGTGTGAGGGATAGTCTTAGTATTGCTAAGTTGGAGGATGCACTAAGCCTGTTTTTCAGTAGTCATGTACCATCATATATAATACAATTTTTCTGAACTTATAAATGCTGTGTAACATATAGGAAGAAGCCAAGTCTTGCACTGAAAACATTGACTTCATGTATCTGTGTTTTGTATATTTCTTTGTGTTACAGTTAACAATACTAGCCAAGAAAAGAACCTCTGTCTTTGCCTCTATGTCGTTTTTTAGTATAAAGAAACAATAAGGTTTCTGTGCGTAGGTGTAACATTTTTATGTCTACTCTGAAAACCTTACATGAAAAGAGCACTAAAATTATGATTAAGTGCTGTAGATTTGTAAAAGTGGACTCTTTAAGATGGCATTTAAGTGTGCAAGATGAGATAACTTCCTGCTCCAGAGCTCATTTAAAATTATACCTATGAGCTCCTGACACAAGAGAAGTGTCTGCTGTACTGCAAAGACAGCAGTCATTCAAACCTCAGCAGCCCCTCAGGTGAGTGTTTCTGTCTACATATGGTGGGTTTTTCTTCAAAGTGAGACGTGCATGTTAAATGCCCAGTTGTGCAAGTTGCTTTGCAAGAGGAAAACCTTTATGGATACTTCTATAGCAGCATGCAGCCATCTGCCAGTCCTGAAGTCTGGCAGGACTCCACCCAGCTCCTCTGGCTTGTGATCTGAGAAGAAAGGGTTCATGCCTCATCCATGAGGAGGCTGGTTTTTTCTGCTGTTGCATTTATAAAGCCTGAGATTGTCTTTGTTCAAAAAGAATTTTGGTATTTCTTTTTGTTTGGAGCATACCATGTCCTAGAGTCTTCCAAGTTTAGCACAGCATTTGCTTTCAATGTTGGAAAGCCAAAGCTCTTGTAAAGATTTTAAATTATCTGATAATATTTAATCAGTTCATAGACTGTGTGTGCTTGAATAGTAAGCACTCCTGAAGAGTTTGCACCTTTAAAAAAATAAGCAAAGTACACTGATAATATTGCAGAGTGTGGAGAGGTTTAAAATTATTGGAGCACTTAATTTTTTCTATAATTGCTTCAATTTGAAGGGAACTAGGCAAAATACCAAGCTGAAAATGAGTTGCATTAATCGAAAAATTCATCAGTCAGAAAGTAGGATTTAAACCAAAATGCCCAATTAGAACAGGGGGGACAAAAAAGACACTAAACATCTTGGCATTAAAGCCTTAAAGTGATGAGCCTCACATTCCTCTGTGTTGGCTCTTGACTTCAGAGACTATGAGAATTTCACCCATCCATTTCACTGGAAACAGCAGATGAGCTAAGGTGGAGTCAGAACACCTTGCTTGGAAATTAAAGCAGTGCACAGTGAAACCCTGGCCCCTGGTGATGTACCACAGTGGACAGCAATGAAATGTGAGCATAGATCAGCTAAAGGTTAATATCTTTTTATAGCAAGCTGACAATAAGATAAAAAATTCAACACCACTGCAGATACCTTATGGCAGGTAAAGAGCTTTTTGGTACTATGCAATCATATTTCATAATGATTTAATGACCCTTATTAAAAAAAAGGATAAGTTGTATCACTTGAAAGGTATCAGAAAAACCAAAGCAAAAATGAGAAATGAGGCACGTTGCTGCAGCTCGGGCTTTTTTGAAATTTTCAAGTCAGTGAGTTTACCATTCAAAGTCAAATTTGGTGAATAGTCTGTTTTTCTGGTCTGACATATCTGGCATAAGCAGTGATTGTTACTAAACAAGGGAGAGCAAAAAAGAATTTATTTTTGAAAGAGGATGAAATACTAAGAGTGCATATTATATTTCATATTATATTTGGAATTTAGTAGTTCCAACTGATTCTTGACCACATATGGTTTCAGTACAGCGCAGGTTTCCATATACCAGGTTTCACTGGGTTTTTGACACTGACAACAGTGACCCAACTTTCAGTATGTACAGAGTCATCTTTGAAACCATGGAACAGCTCATTGGGTTATGGATTTACATATCTTTCTGAACCTTGTTCACCTTTTCTTGGTATCATGCAGAATATTTCATGATACAGTACTTTGGAAGGACATGGACAACTAAAATGATTTTTTAGTAAATCATGAATGGAGATAAGCAATGCACTTCCTTTTTGATTTGAAATCTAATAATCTAATGACTGCTTTCAAAGGTCCATACTCCTTTTATTCATACAGGAAAATGCTGTTTGATGTGTGGCCATATTGGAGGGGTAGGGCTGGATCCAAAATGGCCAAAAGGTTTGAGGGATGGAAACCTGCACCCAAGTGCTTGTGTTTCTTTGCTGGGAACAATAATCTGATCTGCACTAAAATGTTCCTTGGCTTGAATGTGATGTCTGTCTCAGAATTTAATATTGGGATAATTCGTAGCCTTGTCCTTCACACTTGTATCTCTGGGAGGTGACAGGGGATGCCCAGTGTTGGCTGTGGTGGTCACAGGAGCAGAGAGGCTGGGCACAGACAGCATGTGTGGGACTCATGTCAGAGCAGCAAATGAAGAGGGTATCTCTTGGCTGATAAAACCAAGGGGCCTGCAGGAGTTGTAGCCTTCTCCTCAGAGCTTCTTTGTCTCTCATCTTTGTAGTCCTGGAGGACCTGAGCTGTGTGCCTCATGTGGAGCTCTGTGAAGGTGGAATAAGGCAAGTAGGTTGGAGGGGGTGGTGGTGAAGCCTGTGCCGAAGAGGGGTGCTCAGTTTTTTAGCCAGACTATACTTCTGCTCTTCCAAAACCACCTCTTGTTTTACAGGGGTGTGTAAAACCACTATGTTCAAGTGAGCTCTCCCAGACCAAGGGCCCAATTTGTGAGGCAAATTAAAGGAAAGCACTTGTAGCTGTAAAAACAGCCTGAGATCAGGTGCATTTTCTAAATATCTTGCCTTATTTACTTAGAGGTGATGACAGATTTAAATTTTGTAGCATCTCTCCAAAGAAAGGAATTAAGGATCAGATTTTTAAGAAGACTTGAGTGTTACTTCAGTCAGGGCTGGACAAACTTCCCTGGACCACTGCTGATATTGTGTATGAATTTCTATCCCACTTATTTTATCAATCACCTCACCTCACCAGTTCACACCTCTCTTGTGGTGTCCCCTTTTTGTACCTCATACACCTTAAGTTTTTCTCATTCTTATCTTTCAGTTGCAGTCTAGACTGCTAGTATGCAAGTATTCACCTGAGCTAATACTGTGAGAAATTATTTTTACTATTTTTATGTGTTTTTTCCCCCTTCAGAAATGTGAGCAATAAATATTAATAATTTCAAATTCTAGAGTACTTGATTACCAATAGAGATGACCCGATTGCATGTTTTGATTTTCACATCTGATACTCTGCTTCCATTTGTTTCTTCCCCCTTCTTTTTTATCCTCCCTCTTGCTGGTGGTGATACAAATCATCCTCAGGAGTACATATACTCTGGAAGTTGCTATGCTGGAAATTAAGACTTTAAATAGTCAGGGGTTTTGGTTTTTTCCTCTTTTCTCATCTGCGATTAATCCTATCTTTGGTGCTGAATGAAAGAAGTGAGAGGAATGCCGGTGATGATTGGCTGTATTGCAGATCCACTGCATTTTGATTAACCTTAGGCTCAGTTTACTTGGGCTTGTAATCCACTCATCAAGGTGGATAAAAACTCAGAGAAGTGAAACCCCAAATGTATTTTTCGATGGAAATTTGCTCTTCTCTTTTTGTACTGGAAATACATATTTAAATAATAAAAGTAATTGGATTTTACTTTTCAATGAATGTCGCTTGCTTTTAAGAGTTACAAAGCTGGCTCAGGTGATCTGTTACTGTCTCTCCTGTGTTATGTGTCTGTAAGACATCTGTGAATACCTGAGAACATTTCCGAAGATTATACCTCTTCTGGAAATAAGTATTTTGATGGAAATACAGTGGTGAATCCCAAACATTTCAGTGAATCCTCTATTATCCTTCTTTAACATCCCTGTAAGGGATGCAAGGGCTCAAGTACCAAGGGCTTCCTGCACCTATTCTCACAGTGCTCTGTGGCTGGTGGGGAGCACTGGGCACTGGGCTTGTCTGTAGTATCTTTGCGGTGTCCACAGCTGAAATGGGTGGTCTAACTTACTCTATACTGAATGTAGATATGGATTATTTTCATCCACACATTCATTAATGCCTCTGAACCCTGCCAAGCTCTTTGAGCTATTTTCTCAATTTAATTACATGTTACAGAGTTTCTGGGTCTTTTTTAATAGTTCTTGAAAAAGTGTTTTAATTTTAAATGCATTGTATGACATTTAACTGTGTGTCTGGTGTTAAGAAGAGGAGTAAATACGAGCAAATGATCTCTGCAATTTTGCATTAATGCCCTCTGTGAACTACATTTTTTTCAGGATGTCATGTAAACTTACCGACACTGCCAAGTATGGGAATGAGAGGAAAGAGTTTCTTTCCAATTTGTCCATTTTAAGATATAATAATCAGAATTAGCACCACTAGCAAACATTGTTTTTAAAACAGGGGGGGCTCAGTCCACACAGGATTTGATGGGAAGTCCTGCCAATTCTTTTTCAGCAAGGTACAGTCATGGTACAGGAGTCCTTTTTCCAGCCTTTTAACAAATGGGGAATGGTTTTGTGGAGTCCTTCAAAGCGCCTGTGAATAGTAGCTGGGAAAAGCAAGGGGTTCTGAATAGGCTTATCCAGGGGGCTGAGATTTTACTGGGATTTAAGATTTGTACAAAGTAACAAATGTCATAACATATTTTGCTAACTACTGGTCTGTTTTAGAATTGATGGCCTGGAAGATGCAAACTGCACCTATGTAACCACTTTGAAGAGGTACCAGAATGAAATATGGCAGTACAGAGGAGTCACATCCTTTCTAGGTCTGGGCAGTTGTGTGAGGAGACAGAGCATGGGACTGATCTGGCGCAAACTAATCTTTAGTGAGTTTTTTAATGACACCCTGTCACGTAAGCATCAGCTGGGGTTGCTCAGAACCTGTTTTTCTGTGACCCTACAGAAGCAATTGCAAAACTGCAGCATCTTTTTAAAATACTTATCTGGATTTGATTTTTTGTTTTTGTTTTTGATTTTTTTTGTTTTTATTTGTTTGTTTTTTGATTATTTGGTTGGTTTTTTTGCCAACTGCAATGTCTAAAGTAGCTGGAGGAGGGAATTTAGCAGTCAGATGAATGAAAAGCATGTATTCTGCTTGTAGAATTTCCTTCTCAGGGGAGAAAGCTGTCCTGCGCAATGAATTGATTTCAAGAGTGCTGCACCTCTGCCCTTGTTCCTCTGCCCTTGGTTGGATACCAAGTCCACAGCTAGTGGTGGTGTCTGGAGCTGCCCAGCAGGAGCTGTGAATGCCTGCTTTGCACGAATACATGAGAAAAGACTTTGGGGGAGCCTCATTGTGGGGCTTTGCCCTGTCTCAAAGGTACAATTATAGTTGGATCCACTTTGGGGCCAAGAACAGACTGATATTTTTATATACTGTGAAACTTTGTCACAAGAGGTTATGGATGGTTTAAAGAATAACTATGTTAGAAAGCAAACAGAGAAGTGGATGGATGGAAAGGCTGCAAGGGATGTTGAATACAATGATGTAGACAAAGCCTTGAGGCTCTGTCTGAGAGTACTTAGGAAGTCTGCGAACTACAGGTTGCAAGGAACATACACCCAATGAAGAAACACTCAGATCCTCTTCCACAGTTTTTCTCTGGGTATATATTCCCAATTACTGCCAGAGAAGGGAATGCATGGGCTTTTTTTCTGACTGTGTATGACTTTTTGTACAACCCCTTGAAGTTCTTCTGAAATCTGCTTTAGATGGTTGTGAGAATTGAGTGTAGCTGAACTGCTGATATTCTTCATGGTGAGAATTTCCTACTTGAAGTTGAAATAGCTTTGAACTACTTGATGACGTGTGCTGCCATTAAAAAAAAAACAGAAACCAGTATACTAAATGCCATTGTTATCTTTTATTATTAGACTTATGTTTGCAGAACCAGCTGTCATTATAAGGCAAACGAGAACTTGATTGCTTGAGTCAGAGTCCATTAAAATGGGCTAAAGACTGAATATCCTACATCAGGCTGCTTGCTGTTGTGCTCAAGTGTGTTCAGGCATGAGTACTGTTCCTCTGAGACCTTAATAAAACCAAGGTGAAACTTTTAAAGATTCTTGTGCTGTGTAAAACTGATCCACAAAACCGACTGTGCAGTAGGGAAATACTGATAAGGGGTTAATGATTCTGCAGTTAGTTGCCATTTGTAAACAACAGGACAAAAAAAATAGCTAAAACTAATTATTTTTTTAAAATTTACCTTTATGTTCTCCATTTTAAGTAAGCTCTTACGGTATTACCTAGGAATTAAGGGTCGAGATTTTGCAGTTACATCTCTGATTTTGCAGGGCTAAAATCAGCAGGGCTCCAGAGCAGCGCAGGGGTTTGTCCCCCAGGATCCAGCTGCCGGCCTGGAAGCAGACTTTGTTTGTGTGTTAGTCTCAGTTGCTCTGGGCTGGAGCCAGAGTTTTGCTGCTGCTTAAGGATGGAATTGTCCTGTCAGGACTTCTGGTGGTGCAAAAAGCTGCCGGGCTGTGTGCTCTTCAAGCAGGTTTTAAACATATAGTGCAAATTAAGTTAGTGTCTCCAACTTAGTGTCAGCACTTCAAATGCACTTCACTGAATCCTGGTCTTATTCACTTTAGTTCATACACAGAAGTTAGTGACAAAGCCCTTCTCATCTGTAAGCAGGACCTGGTTTTAAGTGGCTTCGTTAGGATGGTGTGTGCTGCTTTATGGGCTGTGGGATTTGCACAGCCCTGTTTGTTTGATCTTGTAGACTAGTTATGGGTTTACACTCTGTTTCAATGTCTGTCTGGTTTATTTTCTCAAAGTGATGGGCAGACCTTTCCCAAACAACTCTGATCCTCTAATTCATCTGGTTTTTGAGCTCACACTGAATTCAGTAGATGTTTGGGGCATGGAACAATCACAGGATCAGGACAATGTCTATTTAAGTCCAGTCAAGTCATATAAAAGTGCTTTTTTCCCTCCTTACCAGCAGGAAATTGATTTCATGCTTTTTAGTCTCCCAGTATATTTATTAAGCTATTATTTATTCATTTAATTACTTTATTATTTAATTTCATTTAAAAAGTTGGTTTTGGCCTTTAGAAGAATGGAAAACACTTGAATGCTTTTTCCTCTCAAAAAGTACATATATTCTTGCCTCTTTTTTAAGGTACAGTGCTGCTGTGCACCTTGGAACAAAAGTGACTAACAGCTCTCAACAATAGGAGTGGAAATAATGTCAGGGGTAGCAAAGACATGAAGAGTTTTGAAAAGCAATATTCTTAAGTGTTGGGAAAGTAATAAAAGGTCAGAACAAAGTGCAATAGAAAAGCCATTATGAAGGGAATGGGCAGAATTCTGGTTTTATGTTGATGTCAAGGCTTTGGATTTGTTTTCTTTCCATTCTGACAAGTTTTATTTAGTTTAATTCAGATTATTATTATTATTTGCCTTGATGCATGCAGCTTTACTAGGTGTGATTTTAATGCTGCACAACTGTAAATGGCTAGGTTTGAGAGACTTATTTCTCTTTCCTTTTTTATTTGGAACTTTCTGTATAATGACTTCTTAACCAAGAATTATTGTTTAGTGTTATTTACTCAGAGCCAGGCTGTGCTACAAAAATACAGACAGAGTAGTACCATACTTCACTGTTAGCCCTGCAGGGCTGCTTATGGAGGAGGGTGGGTGCTCTTAAAAGTAATCCATGTACCATTCCAAATTCCTTGACAGTACTTGACTTCCCTGTGTCTGCAGTCAGTGTTGAAATCCCTGTTGACCTCCATGCCAGCAAAGCTAAATTGACTGTGACTGTTCTTGATAAATCATCCTGGAATTTTCTTTCTTACCCCTAATTAAGTAAAAGACATTCAGCTCTCATCAGTTATGGCAAAAGTATGCTTTGGAAATAGGAATGATTAAAAAAATTATAGATTCATACTGAGTATCAATGCTGAAATCCATCCTCATTTCCTTTCAGTTTTGACCTAAGAATACAATTTTGTATGATGAGTTGCTGATGTAAAGCACAGTCCTCCTAGTCCTCCTCTTCCCTTTCCCTTCCCTATATGTGAAAGCAGCAAAGTTGACCGATAAAATTTAAAATCAGCATCCTTCAGGTAAATCTGTTTTGCAGGATTATTATTGGTTGCTCAGCAGCTGCTCAGTCCATATGTCCATGTAGCCAGTAATTTGGCCTCTTTCAAGTCTAAATAATACATACTAATTACATATGAGGAGAGCCTGTGTGGCTCAAATTTATTTCCTTTCTATTGCATTTCATTCTTTTTTGTCATTTTCATTTCTCCCAGCCATGTCTGATAATAAGATCCCACTGTAGATAGTGCTGAAGTCTGGAAGGTCTGCAGAAATGTCCTCCCAGAGCTGTTAAAGACAGATTAGGCATCCATTTCAGCAAACAAATTGTCAGAACCCTGGACCAGTCCCCCGGGTGGTTTTATTTAGACCTTTTTTTTTTTCTGAAGTTTTTTAGAGCAGTTATCAGAGGCTGTTTCTGGTCTTGTTTTGTAGTAGGGGCTGGTGATTTTAAAGCACTCTCACTTTTTCTCTGCTGTTATGGAATGAAATGCTAAAGCTCTCATTTATTTCAGAGGAGGATGAACTTTGCTGAATGCCTGGAAATCCCCAGCCCAAAATTCCAGTGATGAGCCCCATATGCAATCCTACTGCCATGGTAGAGGTTAGTCACAAATATAAGCAGTGAGTACAACAGCTGCTCAAAAGATGCAGGTCCCCAAATAAACAACTTTACCTTTACCATTTCCTGGTCCATTTTGCACAGGGAGGAGTTTTCTGTTTTCTTTTATGTATCTTCTTTTGTTTTTGCCAAATGCACTTAGCAGATGAGAGACTACCCTTCCTTGCCTTCACAGGAAATCAGTGTTCTGAAAACACTGAAAAAGAGACAGAAAATGCATTTGGATCCTCTTTCAGGTCCAGAGGTTGGAATTTCAAATATTTGTAATTAAAAGTTTTGCTTACATTTTGAATTAAGTTTACCTTTTTTCTTTTGCCTTTCTTTAAAATTTGAAATTGTTAGACAAACATGTTTCTCGAAAATTGTTTTGCCACTGGGGAAAGGAAATGTTTTCAATATTTATATCTAAATGAAGACTGGCTTATCCTTTTTCTTTCCTATTTTAACCTCTCCAAACATGTACATTTCAGATTCCTTCTTAGCTGTCTCAATTTCCCCTATGCCCTTTCTGGTTGACTTTGTTAGCATGGTACATTCCTTTTATGGAGTTGTACATTTTTTAGTTTTATCCTTCAGTGGATTATTCAGATGGGATTCTTGGCTGCCAACATCTGCTTCACTCTGGGTACCAGCGTGTGCTGTCATCTCTTTCATGGGAAACTGGGCTTGTGTCCTTCTTCCTTCCCTTAGGGAGTCAGCATGAAGGATCAAGGTACAAAGCTGTCCCTTACCATATCCAGGGCTCTACTGCAAGCAGGCCAGAGGGGACTTTTTATGTATTGTGGTACATGATGGTGCTGGGCATTTGTTTGAATTTCTCAGCTGAGGGATTCTACACTTGCTGTGCACTTCAGGCTTCCAAAAGTTTTGTATGACCTGCTGCTTCTGTATGCACATCATACATTTAAGGAGGATGAAGGTATCAAAGTCCAACACTAAACACTGAATAAGCTTAACAGGAAGAACATCTCCTTTTAGTCTAGTAGAGCAATGGATAATGTTCCCGATTACGAAACTGGAAACCAGGCTGTCAGAAAGAGGGTAAAAGAATAAAACAAAACCTCTTGATTATTTGTTGCCTTTCAGTACCTGAAAGAGCCTATAGGAAAGATGGAGAGAGAAAATTTACAAGGGTCTGGAGTGAAAGGACAAGGCAGAATGGCTTCAAACAGACAGAGAGTAGGTTTAGATTGGATATTAGGATGAAATTCTTCCCACGTGAGGCCCTGGCACAGGCTGCCCAGAGAAGCAGTGGATACCCCATCCCTGAAAGTGTCCAAGGCCAGGTTGGATGGGGCTCTGAGCAACCTGGGGTAGTGGAAGATGTTTGTGCCCACTGATGGGGGCTTGGAATGAGGTGGTCTTTAGGGTGCCTTCCAAGGCAGAGCTTTCTATGTTTATAAGATTTTGTGATTGCATTCACAGCCTCTTCTTCTGTTGCAATGTGCCAGGGGAATTTCAGGTTGGCCATTAGGAAAAGGTTAATCACTTAGAGGGTGGTCAGTCTGTGGAACAGGTTCCCCAAAGAAGTGGCCATGGTACTAAGTGTGTCAGAGTCCAAGGACTGTCTGTATGATGCTTTCAGCCCATGGTTTAGTGTAAGGTAGCCCTGCAAGGAGCAGGGAGCTGGACTGGCAATCCTTATGGGTCTCTTCCAACTTGAGGTGGTCTGTGATCCTATGAATAGCTCCCAGGCTGGTGTGGGGAATCACAGAGTAATGCTCACTTATACCATAGCCCTGAAAAATTCTCTTGTACTACATCTTTGCTCTGCCTCCACATCAGATGCTCCTTCTGCAGAGTGCTCTGTGTGGATCCTCTGCTGTTCCATGCAGATACAGTGAGTGGGATCTCTGCTTTTCCCATCCTGCAGGCTGCTTGGAGTTTATGGTCCCTCTGGTCTTTAACTGGTTCACTGATCCCAGCTGGAAGAGTTTACTTGCTGTTTACAGTGTGTTCCAGAAGTATTCTTTGCACATACATGTTAGGTTTTCATAGGGATCATGTTATTTCCTAATAAGATACAAATGATAGGCTTGGTGCTCACGGTGTTTTGGCCCTCTGTCTTTCTTCAGTCCATCCTCTTTCCACATCTTTTTTCCTTTCTTTTCCTTGCTGTCATGTGTCAACTGCATACTGTAGCCAGTGCTGTCCATAATGCATTGTTTCAAAGCAATAAACTTGTTATGGAGAGTAGGATTAAGAAGATTAAATAAATTCCAATCATATGGTCACTTGCTTGGGCAGGTTTCAGTGCAGTCCTACCAATATAATGAAATACAAAATAGCACAGCAGCAGAGTCTGCTTTGCCACAGGGAAGCCCTTGCAAGGAAAGCCACTCATTGTGAAATATTCTTGATAGCTGTTTCTATCTTTTAAATTAAATAAATAGACCAAGATTGGAAACTCAGTTTTGTGTTGTGAACACTCTTCATGGCAGTGTCAATTAGGAATCTTTTTTTCTTAATCCAGATGTGAGCATTTTTTACCTTTCAAATATGGCATGATTCACTACAATGGACATAGAAGCCAAAAACATTGTTGAAATTGTAGAGCCATTGCTGAAGGCTAAAGTTACTGCTTTAATTTATGATTTTATTCCCCACCCCTCCCCGAGATTATTCTATTTTCTATCTTTGTCTCTCTCTTACAAGTTTACTTATACATTTAAGTAAATTGTTATTCTGCACTGCCTACTTCAAGTATTTCAGGAAAACATACCTTGGGTTTTTAATACATTGAAATGACTGATTCTTAATCTAATTGCAATTTGTTTAACTTCATGTCCAGTTTAGAGCTTTGAACTTGTTGTAAAATGCCGTATAAAGTACTGGGTGTTCTTGTACTTCCTAATTCTGTCTGGCATTTACAACCATTCTTTCACTATCTCTGAGGGTACAGCTCCTAACTGTGCCAAGACAGAGTCTGATCCACTCCATTGCTATGAATAGGAGTCTGTCCATGGGCCTCAGTGAGACTTGATTCAGATTCTTTATTGCTTCACCTTTACAGACTGAATTCCAGGCCATTCTCCATGGTAAAAATCTTGGTAGTATTGAAGTGAATGGGATATTTGCTGTGGTATTCAAAGGAGCCAGGATTTCAGCTAGAATATTTAATATCTCACAATTAAAAATAACCTATTTTCAGTCCCTGGATTTGACTTGGACATTTTGCTTTACAACAGACATGGGAGATTAATGTGAAATAAAATTTCCATATTGAAGCTTGATTAAGGTCAGAGTTACTCCTGGATAATTGGTGTTCACTATGGCTGTGGAGGAGAAAATTTACTCAAGTTTGTAATTTGCCCATTAAAGGAAATCCTGTGACATGTCTGAGTCAAGGGGAGACCATCCAAGTGCTAACTCTGACTTTGAATCTTGATGTGTATCAATACTTGCTTTTGACTGATAAAAATGCATATAGTTGGTGCAAAAAGGACACAAACAGTGTGGTTAAATCTAACTGTAGTTTTATTTATTTATATGTATTTTATGGGGCAATATTTCATACTTTTGTGAGCCAGCCAATGAATCCTGAGAAGTCTGATGGTGACTGTTCTTGTAGAGCCCTGGCAGGGAGATTTTCCATCTGTGAGCTGAGCATTTCTCTTGTAACATTAATGGCCACAATCAAGTGCAAAATCAAAACAAGAATTTCAGCTATTTAGGAACTAGATGCAGATATGATATCCTGCTTATATCTCCCACACTTAAAATTGCAGCTTATATATATATTTTTAAGTGTATTTCTGGTATTAAATATACCTCAAATAAATATAATATAATATTAAATGTACTTCAAAGTAAATTTACTTCAAAGAGAACTTGTCAGGTAGCTAGCTAAGTGGTTTGGTCTTGGAGCCTTAAATTAATGAAAACAAATTTTGGATTTGGTGGGAACCATAAAAAGGAATGACAGTCTTGTCTGAATTGTTCCTGTATTTTTCTCCACTTGTCTTTCCAACCAACTGAAAAAAAAAAAAAAAAGAAACTCATAAATGTAGTTCATGCATCTAATATAGAAATTCACTCATAAGATTTCTCTATAAAAATACGTATTAGAGTATATTTTTAGACTCTGTTTTTATATTTCTGTGCATATTTTTATTTATTACATTTGTCTAAATGTACAAAAGTCCCCACTTAGAATTTCAGAAAGTCCAACACTCCTCTATATTTCATAATGTTTGAATTTTTAATTTTTTTAAAATCCTTTTCACAATAACCCAGTAACTAAACTCTTAAACTGTTTCTGTCTGCCCCAAGGGTTTTTTCTCTTCCTCTAAGTGTTGAAGGGAAATCTGAGCCTAAGAACACTAAAGAGGAAAAACATGTCTCATCTACTTGTCACGGCATCTATACTTTGCCATTTTTTTGCCACCCAAATGTGACAGGGCAGCACATAAATGTGTGAAGTCTGTCACAAATGGCAGCCAGAGCCGGGAATTCAGGAAAATGAGCTTTGCCTTTTTGAGGCTTTTGCATTTAAATCCTGCAAAGTGCTGAGTGCCTTCTGAAAGGTTATGCTAAGCCTGCTCAGCGTTAGTTCATGGGAGGTGTTCACCTTGCGGGATTCAGCCTGGAAAAGACACATCTTCTAGATGGAGCCCTGCGGGATCTACGTGGGGTAGGAGAACATAACATGTTGCCTTTACTCTCATATGTCTCATGTATGTGATGTATCATGTGTCAAAGTCCCAGGTGTGGCTCAGAAGCGTGGGAATGATGGCTGTGGAGACAGAAAATCTCTCTTCACCCGCAGAAGAGAGTGGCAGCAGTGCAGGAAGCAGGAGTGCAGCCTACCCAGTGCACTTCTCCTTGGAAGGGAAAAGCTGTTTACAGTTCCATGGTGCATTTTATGATAGTTCCTTCTTCTAAAGTGCTGCTTAGTGTCTCTGTGTGCCCCACATCTGCAGGTGCTCACAATATGCTCAGATTAGAGTTGAAGATAATGTGACTACACCGAGCAGGAGGACAAGGCCACCATGTTGATCTTACACAAACACTTGAGGGAGAGCATCTGTGCAGTAGTAAAAATGGGCTGTTTTTAAATGAATCACATGAGGCTCCAGGTGTTTTGCCAATCTGCAACCATTCAGAGCCTTTATAGTCAAATCCCTCTGTATATGTGTCTGCCTCGCTGTATGTCCTACACACATGTACTTTATTATTTCACCATCAGCAACCCTGATCCTCCCTCTTTTACAACCCAGCTCTTGTGAGACAACCATCTAGAGGCTCTGTTTAGGCAGAACCTAAAGAAGAACTGCCCATGTCATCATATTCAACCTTCTAGAGCACACAGCAGCATGTGCTCCCTTTCTTCCAGCAGGCAAGTGCAGGTCTGGTGCCTTCTGCTCCCCTTTCCCTCTCTCACTTGGTTGGAGGGCAGGTTGGGAACCAGGCACATCAGCAAGCAGCTTGTCTTGGGTGTCTGGCAGGATGGGCAGAGCAAGGCATGAGCAGCACGAGGTGTGGAGTGGGCATGTTAACTTTGCACTCTGTGCTGTCTTCTGTGGTGAGGTATCTCATGTGAAAGCGGGGGGAGGTTAGACAGAGAAGGGAGGGGGAGAGAGTGAAATGCAAACATCACCGCTATCCTCAGTAAGAGATTTAGATCTCTGTGTTGGCATAAAAAGGTCATTTTGGGCCTGAGGGTTTTGACATTGTTCCTTTAAGTTAGACCCACAACATAAACTATTTTCAACACTTGCTATGAAGAACAAATGACCTTTAGTAACTTGCCCAGAAGACAAATGGTACGTTAACACAATAAATGTACTTTGCTAGTATCGTGCTTCTTGCTTTAATTTTCAATTAGAAATGTTAGTTTTCCTTCTCCCTTTTACACAAAGGACTGCACTTTCATACTTTGATTTTTTAACATAGATTTCCTCGTCCTCTGTGGGATTGGTAATATTCACTGATAATTACTGGCTATACAGTAAATTTCCTTCTGTTCAGGGACAGCATTTTGTGCTCATCTACTCTGAATGGTCTGCATGGAGGGTATCTGTGAGGGAAGGAGGGGATAGTTAAGAAGCATTACCAGCCACGTCTGCTGCAAGGGCAGAGGAAAGGGAGTCAAAGGGACAAACAGTTCAGAGATGGTGCTGGTGAGTATATTTTTTATTTGACATAGCTTTTTTAGCATGTGAAGACAGAAATGAGACTGAAAATTAAAGGTGAAATTATTTCAATTTTCATCAGTGAAGGCAGGAGGTATGGACGTTGGCATGTTGACTTCTGTTTGGGGAAATGAAGGGCTGGCACTCTTCTCCATGCTCATTTTTATTTTTATTTCAGTGAAGGTTTCCAGGCTTTGTTATGTAGCTTGCTGCCAAGAACTCTTTGCAGGACCTGAAAGTGCATCCCTGGTTGTGAGTGTGGAAACACCAGCATTTCTGCTGGGCATGCTCAGATGATGGCTTGGCCAGCTGCTGATGTCAGCCCCATGCTCAGAAAATGTGATGGAAGAACGGGAGATCTGCAGTGTGCTGGTGTAGGTCACCTGGGGGAGGAGAGGAGGAAAACAAGGAGTAGGGAAGCACCAGCTCTCTCCCATGCAGTGCTGTCTTTCCTAAGAAAGTGGAGAAAGAAAGGGTGACATTGAGATGCTTCCAGAGATCTGGGTAAATTTTTGTCAAGGGATTGACAGAAAATATATCACTGTCACACGAGCAGTAAGTGCCTGGAAGAAGGGAGAGGGCATTGGTGCTGGAAAGATAGTAGATCAAGGGATGGCACAGCAACAAGAAAATATTTAGAAAAAGGAAAGTGGTTTGTCATCTACTGGAGTCACAGATACGCTTTCCTTAGCATTAATAGTGTTTGGAAGGTAGGGAGATCTAGTGCATAATGTAGAGGCTCATTTGACATTCCATAAATGTTGGTTAATTATTTCTAGGGCTGAGACACTGCTCTTCATCCCAAAGGGATCCAGAACACTTTACACAAAAGTAGATTTTTCAATTTGCTGATTGATTTGAAGATTACAGTTATTTCACATCAAATAAAAACATTTTGGAGGTGTTTTTAATTCTTTGATGTGGGGACGATCTTTTGTTTCTGCTGAACAGAAATTATTTTACAGAACCAAAAAATGAAAGCTGTCTTTTGAGTTTAGGATTGTAAATACTTTGTGCTCACTGACACATATTACTTATAAAGAATATTTAAGCAAAGCCTCTGGAAATGAAAAATTTAAATATTTTAAGTTTAAATAGCCCTCCTATATCTCCAGAAATGTTTGTTTCTTATTTTTCATCAGACTGACAACTCAGTCTGACCTTATTTTATACATAAAGTCATCATCTGATTTCTTTCTAATCAGCTGGAACAGTCTTTTTTTTTTTTTTTTTTCTTTCCCCAGTTATATGTGTATGCCCTTTTATGATCATTGAAGGGGGACTTAAATAAAGCTGGAGAAGTGTGCTGCTCCAAGGCAGCTTTACTAGGAAAAAGCTGAGCTGGGGAAGAAGGAGCTTGAAGTGGAAGGAAGCAAGGGAGAATGAACTGAAAATGAGGGGAAAACTGGAAAGAGATGGACAATGCGAGTAATGGTGATAGTTACTCCCCAGAGTAAAAACAGGAGCAAGGAAATACGGACTAGGAATAGGAAAATGAAAAGGGGAGTTGAGAGGGAAAAAAAAAGCTGACTAAAAAGCCAAAAATAGGACACTCCACCTTTAGTGAATGCTTTATTTCTCCATTTTCATGAGAAATGCCATATCTTTCTAAATTTGGAAAGGAGGATAGGATGGCTATTTTTAGGGATTACTGATGTTCCTGGCTGCTTATGATTTTGTAGTTATCCAAAGAAAAAAGGAAAATACAACAATGTAAAAGTGAAAGGAACTTATGAAAGTACTTTTGAAAGACAGAAAACTTACTAATATTTAAACAACTTCAGGTCATATAGTTCTAAAAGGACAGACCAATATCCATATTCCTTAAATTTCATGTGAATGTTATGGGCAGAATCCTGCAAACACACATGATTGGCAGGTATTCTTTTCTTTTAATGGAAACTGATATTCCTATGCCATCAGGTGGCTTCAGAATCCAAGGACTTGAGAAAAAGACTCAGTCTTGCTAGACTTGTGATAAGAAATCACAAAGGTTGGGTGGCCTTTGTCATGCTGGTCTTTAGTCCCAAGGGAGAATTTACCCTTGAAAGGTTTTTTGGAGTGATTTTTCTTCAGACATTGCAACTGTGTGTTCCTGGTTCCCAGCTTATGTAGCTTAGTTTGCATTTATGTAGCAGAAAAAGATTACTCAAAACTGAAAAATTCCTTCTGTCAATTTCTCAATCTCACTTTAAAACAAAAATTTTCTCGAAAATAATCAGTTAAAATGATGTACTCCTCTTACTGGCCCTCCCAGAACCCCTGAGGCAGGTTTTGCTGATCTCTCTCTTTCGATTATTCATCCTTTTATAGAACAACACTGGGAGCTTTGAGGATATGTTTGACTAGCAGCCTCACTGAAGCACTCATGGTGTGAGAAGGGATAAGGAGAGGAAAAAAAAAAGACCTGGGTCAGCAGTACAAACAGGGAAATGACACCAGCATGATTGTGGGACTGAGGATTTCTGCTTTGCTGGTGATTTCTAACTTTCTTTTTAAAGGGGTTTTAGATGTGGATTTTCAAATGAACTCTTTGAAGGAGACACAAGGCTATGTGATTTTTTTTCACAAGAAAAACTACAAGAGAAAATCAAAATGATTCTTACTCTCAATCCCCTCCACAATCGTTATCTCTTCCCTCACCACGGTGTATACAGAGAAGGATGTTGTTCTGTGGTTCTGTTTTTGCTTGGACAGCACAAAGCACATAAATGGTTGTAATCCTGTTCATTGTCTCCATGTCATGAGTTCTTGTTCTTAGGAATTGGGTTTTTTAATATTGCACATATTATTTATGCATTTGAATATCTTGATTTAAGTTCAGCTTTCCATCTCTGGTATTTTACTTCAAAGTCCGAAATTCCTTTTTTATGGGCTTTTCTTATAGGTCATTACTGAGTTATTTTTAGACATCAATGTTAGATGGTAATTATGATAAATGAAGTAAAAACAGTATTAATTTTGGTTTATGAGAAGTTTGTGGAAGTTTTAAGTGGAGTTTAAGTTTGCATATTGGAAATAATTTTCCTTCAGGAGAAAGAAATTAAGAAACCTTGGGGGCAAGCATGACAGAAATTTTTATAAATTTGATTCATAGACAAAAATTTGGAAAAAGAAGAGATGTCTACTTGGCATGGGAAGAAGCTGAAAGCTGGTGATACTTGTTTAGTAGAAATACTGGAAATGTGTTAAGATTTTGTGTTTGTGGAAAGTGGTGTCAATGACAGGAAATATCTAGTGCAAATGCTCAGGAGAAGCCAAAGCTTTGATCTCCAACATGTAGTGACCTTCTGAGGAAAATGGGACAAAGCCAGTCCCCACGGACCCAGTTTGGCTGTGCAAGCAGAGAAGAATGAAACAGGAGGGTAGAAATTGGGGCTGCCACCTTGAAGGTGAGACTGCTCTTCTGAGAGGAAGTCAATCAAAATAGTAATCAGCCTAATATGTTTCCCAAATTCTGTATTTTGCCTCAGGAAAAACTCGTTTGTTTTTTTTTAAATAAGCGGCAAAATTGTAAATAAGTAACATGACAGTAGTAAATACTTAGTAACGACTTAAGTGTCGTGGTCTGAAGTGTAAGCCCGGTGTCAAACCAGTCAACACTCACATGGTATGCAGTGAGGACTCCAGAAAGACAGAAGTGTATGGCAGGAACTGCACAGCCTTCCAAGTGCCCTTTCAGTCAGTGTAGGAGAGTGTCATCACAGGGAGTGTGTATCAGTTTAAGTAGAGACACAGTGGAAAATCCATACTGTCAAAATTAGCTATTACTCTGCTGTAGAATCTTACTGCGTTTTGGGTTTTAGCAGTCGTTGCCCAAACAGAATTAGTATACTAGCTCAGGAAAAATTTCAAATTCCACTGAAATGGAAACAACTTCCTTTTTTTTTTTCCAGATTTCTTTGAAAATTCATTCTCCTGTTCATCTGATTGTCTTTAGCATGTTAATTATAAGTTGTGCAGTCTCTTTTAACTGATGGCTTCTTAAGCTTTTATTCTTTCCTTTTGCTTGATTTTCTACCTGGAGAAGACTGGTGTGGCTGTTCAGTGCTCTGAGGCAGAACACCACCAATATTGCAGGAAGTTTAAACACACACAGAAATGGGGGTGCTCTCATCCAGGTAAAAAGGAGTCTTAAACGTGAGTTGATGCTGTAACCTAACAGCTGCTTTGCATGCAAAAAACATCTTTCCGTCTCAAACTTTATTAACAGTTGTGTAGCTTCATCAGTGGGAGTAATAGTAGCAGGAGGCCAAGTGTAAACAAGGCACAGGTGGCTGTGTGTGGGGACTTTGTTGCAAGGGCATCTGGACCAGTTCNTCTATCTATCATCTATCTATCTATGAGCAATCCCATCACTTCTACCACTGGGGGAGCAGAACTCATTTTAATAGTAGTGGGAAATTATACGGAAAATGTGTTAGTGCTGTGTGAGGGAACAGTGACTTCCCAAACTCTCCATGTGTTTTGTAGACCATGCTTTATCTCAATTTCCCAGCTGATGAAATCAGAATATTCCTTACAGAGTATCAGGATGAGGCTCACAGGTAGGTAACTTGAAATGTCCAAAAATGATAAAAATACTTAGGATTGTAACTATCTTCCATATGTAGCACAAAGTTGAAATTTTGAGAGGCTAAAACTCACTCAACCAACCAGTCCCTAGCTCCAGTTTGACTGCAGAGGAAATCTATTACTCATTTCCTGCCTTTACTTAAAATAAAGAACATCCTCTGCCCAGGACCGTGTCTAAGTAGACACATCATCACTACTTTTTTTTGTGCTAATAATAAAAGTGACAGAAGGGGATTCCCCTGAATGTTTGATACTTTTCTACTGTGCTGCTCCAGAAGTCTCAGAATAGCTGTACAGAGCCTGGCCCGAAATGCTGGGCTCACACGTGCCTCTTGCTTCACTTTTACTGGAAACATGTGTCCTTGTTTCGAGAAATAACTGTAGGGGCAGGGCAGAAGAAGACTGCTGTCTGAAATGCAGAGATAGATATCATTAAGGAACAGAAGAGACACTGCCTCTACTCAGACAAGAACTAGATGGGAAGGCACTGGAATGGCCCAGGTACAAATATGGGTGTTGAGAACTAAAAGCCCTGGGCCCAAGGTTTTGCAGTTTCCTAAACTTGGTTGTTGAGCTACTAGAAGTTTTCAGTGGGAATTACACCTCAGAGAAATGCATCACTGGTGCTGGAGATCAGGAGCAGGCCATCTAATAGTTCTCCATTTAACATGGGGCCCTTCTAAGAAGCTGCAGACAGAAATAAATACGCTGATTCTGTGTGTAAGTGGAAAACCTTTAAAATGCATTCAGCATTTGCAGTATACTCCAAAAGGATGTTATTTCTGTGCTGTCATATTAATATCCAGACAACAGGCCACCACTTATTTCTAAGAAGCAGGGTATATTAGCATTAGTTATCATCATACTGACAACCAACATCATTTTCTAATGATTGAAATTAAAAAACCCAGACCCATACCCAGCATAAATCATATTAATTCCAACGATATGACTGAAGCTCCAGTGCCATTCAGTAACTGCACATCTTATGTGCTATGGTGATCTGTGGTTTGTGTTTGAAGAGATGTGACATGGTGATTCTAGACTTGACACCATCTGCAAGCCACAGCAGTATTTAGTGGTACCTGTGGCCATCTGGTGCTGCACTCTCTTATTATAAATAAATAACTTACAAATTTATAACTTATAATAAATAAATAACTTATTTATAAATAATAAATAAATAGCTTATTTGTAAATTATAAATAACAGTATTGGTAAGAATCCCAAAGTGTCTCCCTGCAGCAGCACCTCTCCACGCAGGAGAAAGGTGGCTTTGCAAGGGGAGCAGGTGTCACATCAGGTCACTGGGCAGAGCCATGTCACACGTTCCATTCCTGCACACCAAAGGCACGTGCACAGAGCAGAGTCCCAGTGGTGCAGGTCTGTGTTAGTGCAGGTGGGGCTTTGCTGGGGACCCCATTCCTGGCTGCAGGGCAGTGCTGTGGCCTCCTGCCTGTTGCCTCTCTCCCAGTTTCACAGGCAGAGCTTCCTGGAGAGGGAGAGACTGTGGCTTTGAAGGTGGGAGGTATGGGCTAGTGATCAGGGAGCATGAGGACAGAGCCAGATGCACATCCTGTCTTCACCACATATAATTCCTGTCTCCTGTGGGCTAAAATACCCTCACACAATGGTGTTGATGCCTTAAGTTTTAGCTTTCATATTTTCCAGATTCTGTACTGCTTTGGTATGTTACTCTGAAATTCATATAGAATATTAGCAAGCTCTCCTCACAGTTTAGTTAGACAAAACAATCCTTTTCCAGCCTGAGAATCAAGGATACTATTGCAACTTCAAGCCCAAAAAGTATAAACAAAAGCAATGGGGGAGAGCAAACTGGGAGGATGGGACTTCATGACCTGAAGCTGTAATTGGACAATTAACACCAATATGTAAATGGCTCAAAACTTATAAAACTGTGAAAACTCGTGACACGCTGTCCATCTTGGGTGGAGCCATGGCTGCATTCTTCTGCTGCCCAAGGTGTATCCTTTGAAGGCCTTTTTAATAAATACCTCCTTTATTTCTTTAACTCTGTTGAACATCTGTTCTAGGTAGCCTCTCAAGGTATCAGTATCACTACATCTGTTCTCTATACCTGATTTGCCCTGCACTTTTTGTTTGTCCTTGTGTGAGTGATAAGAGGTTGCCATCCAAATAAATAAATAAATACAGGATAAAGAAATACAGTGAGAAAGAGAAGCCAGAAAGAAGATCGGTAGGTCTTAATTAGTATTTTGAATGGGAATTGGAAATGGCTACTCTTTTTGCAAAGCACATATTTTAATGTTGCCTACGATGACTGGTGCATGAAAGTGAACAGGGTCTGAGGGAGGCACTGTCAGTAATTCCAGTATTGAGACTTTGGATACATCTGTAATACAGCCTCTCCCACTCAGAAAAATACGCCCATGCACACATATAGATGTATTCATATATAAGGCACGGCACTGCATGCGATCCTTTCTGAGTGTGAGCCATCTAAGCATAGCATCTTCCCTTTGAATTTTCTCTCTTGCAGAAGCACCACTAAAACAACTAAAATGGGAGTGTCGTATTTTATTGGAGAGTCTCTTTCTAGGGAGGAGCACTTTCTTGGGTGGATTCAAGCCTTGTTGTCTTTCCAGTGAGAGCTGACTTCATCTCTCTGCTATTGGTAACGTGGTTGAATTCTGCCCTCAGCTGTACAGACGCAGCTGCCATTGACTTCAGCGGAGCTGCATGTACACATCCAAGGGCAGGCACAACATGGACTAGGATTTTTAGGTTCATATAAATGCTCTTGGAGGCTAAGCAGAGGTCATGTAGAATTGTTGGCATAGAGCCATGCATGGTAAAGTAGGCCAAGTTTTGTTTTCCTCAGGATCCTTACTTTTAAAGGATCATGTGTTTTTTAGAGATGAGATTTTTTAATTACATCTAACGTGTTAATTTCTTGCTGTGAACTGTGCTGCAGCAGTATTGCGTGCTGTTGATCAGCTCCTGGATTCCTCTCTAGAAGTGGCTGCATTTTCAGGGATGAGATACTATGAAATTTGTGCAACCTGGAACATGAATATGTAATTTTAATCTATATTATAATTTGGCTAAATCTTTCAGACCTAAGAACCTTAAGATGAGATCAGGAGAAAGAGGAGTATGTAAAATCCTACTGTTTTGACTGAGAAATGTTTCTATGTAACCAGAATTGCGCTAAAGTGACAAAGCTTATGCTTATGCCACAGCATGCCATTAAAATTTTTCCACTTTTTTATTACACTGGAAGTATGGAAACAAAATTAACATTCTCACTAATATTTGACTTTACATGCTGAAAATCCTCTTGTATTACATGTTCATGTTCTTTTGAGAGAGTTTGAGATATGTAGAAGAATCTTTCCTGAGACCTTTGAGGGAGTGCTGAAGTGCTTTAAGAATGACTTTTCAGTTTGCCTATTTAAGTGCTGTTCAGGTGAGCTCTGGATCACTGTGGTTAAGCCTATTTTAATAAATCTTTAAAATGCAAATCAGCTTCTGAAGTTTGTGAACATCTCATGGAAGAATGTGCAAGAAACCTGTGTGTATATACAGTACATACATGTGAGTCCGTATAAATATTTGTGTGTATATATATACACAGAGTGATGGAGACATATTATTTTGGTATTTGCTGTATTTCTGATGTTATTCTGTGAAAGGCAGAGATTCTGCAACTCTGTTGAAGCTAATTTTGTTGCATGAAGTTGTGGTCTAAGGCTATGAATCTTCTAAAATGTTCATGTTTTAAGTTGTTTTAAACCATATGAAAAATATCTGAAGTGCCAAAATGTTTAGGCATTCTAATCCAAATGATATGAGTAAGAGGGATAAGCATTTTTCATTTAAGAAAGATTAAAGAAGAAAAAAACAACCCAGAATTAAATCTGTTATACTTCACAGTAAATAGTTTTGCTTCCAAAGTATCTGCTGAAGCCACCTGTGATGCAGGCCCAGCCACCTAGAAGAGACTCCAAAGATGTATTCCTGACAAAAAGGACTATTGACTATTTTTTTGATTAATTTTTTTTCTTTTTTCTTTTTTTTTATTTTTCTTTCCCTGCCTGTTTTCTGTCAGAAAAGAAGTGCTTACAGGAGAAATTCTGTTTTCAGATTTTTTTTTTTCACTTGGCTGAGTGATGAGAGCAAAAATTCCATATCGGATTGGACTTACTAGGAGCTGTACCTCCAGAAAAGGAGGAGACCAATTAGGGTATATATTTGAGTAATTCAGACTGCTGGAGTGAACTGTAATGTGGAAAGGACACTGTGGGCAAAAGTGGCTGCAGTGCTGCATTTTACAGCAATTTCAATAGAGAGGGACTACTGGAGGGGAGTCTGGTTGGTGTCTACTAGTGATTATGAGCGCTGTAGGTAAAGATGAATTGCTAGTAATTAAACTTATTTTAAGCTTTGGAGTTTGGGTTTAAATTTCCTTACATATGAAAGCTTCTGTGAGGTTCTGATAGGACACTGCTCCCCAGTGTAAGACAGTGTCTTCATCTTCAAAGACTTGCTTTTGAAATATTCCTTCCAAAAAAAAAAACAAAACCCACCCCAAAATGCTCACTAAGCAATAGTTTTGAGTTGAAATATAATGCCAGTAAACACTTTACAGTGAAATTCCTTTTTCCATGTCTTGCTTATCTAACTGTCTTGGTTTGCAAATGAAACCTGCTGCTTCTGTTGCTGATCCTGCCACTGTTGTCATGAGAGAGTTTGGTATGTGCACTTGAAGCTCACTGCTGCTTTCCTTTTGTCCTATGCCAAAAACTCATGTTCTGTGGAATATGCAGCCTGAATGGTGTAACTGAAGAAAACATGTTTATGACAGCAAATATCGCCAGTAGGATAATGTAAACTTCCCCTGACACAAGTGGCAATGCAGTGCTGCTGTATGTGTATTAAGGAGATGATAAGATCCATGGAAAGGTCCCCTTTGGCTGGATGCATGTGTGATAGAACTTTGTGGAACATACACAGTCCAGCAGTGATGACTTGGCCTTTTAAAAAAATCTGTGCAGTGTTAAACTCTCCTGTAAAGCCCTAACTAGTGACAGTGCATGGCTTGGCTTGGGGCCATAGGTATTTCGTTATTCTTACTGAGTTCAGAACACAGGATATATGAGCTGGATAGGGGAGAGAAGTCCTTCCTTCACTTGTCTCTCCACACCAACAATTTACATATTATCGATGGTCATGGCTCAGTGAGTATCCAGCTGTAGTGCTGAGATGAAAATAGGGTTTTCTCATGACAGAAATTGAGATGAAAATAGAGTTTTCTCATGACAGAAATAACTGCACTATCTTGGTTTTATTCCACTTTCTGAAACTGTATCATGATTGGTGTGTCACCCAGATGGATTTATTCAAGCACAGTATGAAAATGGCCATTACAGAAATAGGCACAGTCTCTCCAGTGTTGATGTAAAACCTGACAGAGATGACACTGTAGTGGATGTAACTTCATAAAATCACATTTACTGTTCTTCATTCAATAAAATCCTCTTATTTATTTAGGTATTGGAATGAAAACATGATTTACTGCTCTTGGGGCTTGAATGAACACTAAACCCAAAGGATTTTCCAATGGAAAACCTTAAATATGAAAAATTCAGTGATACTTTATAGAACTTTCAAATCGAGGATACAGAATTTCTGCAAAGTTCCAAACATATGTTATGTCTTGCTTTTTTTTTTTTTTTTCCTTAAGTAACCACGGAGTGTTTCTCCGTTATGGGAAGAATTCTTTGAAAAGCATTTATCTACAAAGAAATCCTGCATTACAGTATACATTATTGTTTATCGATTGCCTGCAGTTTGTTTTATTGTACTTGTGTTATATTCCCAGTTATTGCCACGCTTCTTGGTAAGGTAAATTATGCATTTGATTTTAACATGAAGTCATAACACAGAATTACAGTGAAGTGTACTACTTACTTGAGACTTCAATTCTAAATTCTTTGAATAAAGTTTTTATTTCAAATTTTTTAATGCCCAGATTTGCCACACATTTTTCCCCAGAACTTAATCTATAGAAATTTGCTTGTTAGAATGGGTTATTTTTATGTTTTACTTTGAAGAAGTATGATAGTTATGAATGGCAGTCAGATGTTTGCAGGCAAATTGTTTATGTCTTTTGTTGTGCATAAAATTGCTGCTGAAAGCCTTCTTACAAGTTCAACTAATATTTGTGGTTAGAGTTTCACATCTGATTTTAAAGAAAAATTGTCCCTCAAAACATCTCCTAGGAGAGAGAGGAGTGGACACAGACACACGCATAGAGGAGAGAATGTGAAAGGTTGTGTGCTTATTCTGTATTTATTTTATGGACTTCAGTTCTGTTTGCTAAAATTGCCCTTTTAGTTAAGTAATTTTTTTTCGTCATGTGACTTAGGCAGGAAGAACTGAAGTCAAATTGAAAAGTTAGGTTCTAGATTCAGAAGTCAAATAGATACTTTGGAGATGAAGAACCATGGAATACCCTAAGGTGGAAGGGACCCACAAGGATCATCGAGGAGCTGTGGCTGTAATTTTAGCCAAATTATTTTTTCCTTTTCAGGATAATCCTTTGGTACAAAAAATTGTGACAGTTTTTTCTAATAATGGTACTGTAGCAAGTCCTGCCTTTAACATTTGGTGTATAACCTGCTGATACATAGACTTGGTCTGTACTTGAGAGCATCACTTTGGCCACAGTGAGATGATAAATCAGCTGCACGTGTATGTCACTCATGGTTCTCCAATATGGTTTCTGACCTGATACTAGTGGTAGGTTAATGCCAAATCCACCTTATTTTCTAACTTACTTCCCTTTTAATGTCTTATTTCCCACAGTGTATTTCTTGAAGGAATATTATGGCAACCTTGGTTTGTGCTTGGAAAGCTGCTGCATCTTTCTGCCTACCCTTTCTCAGGCAATGCCACCACTGGTGGTGTTTTAATGTTTGAAAAGCAACAATATGGCCTCGTCTAAATCAAATTAGCCCAGCTGTAGTCAGTTCTGGCTGCTGATCTGAAAGCTGAAGTCATTTAGTCTGAGATCCTCAGCCAGCAGTACAATACATTGTATTGTTTCAGTAGTAATGAAATTCCTCTACAGTATATACTGATGCTTGTTTTTGATAGGGAATATGTCTGATGTTCAGAGTTATATTAACAAAATATTTGAAGGCCAGAGAGATTGCTCTTGTGATGAAATTCTTCTCTGATGTAGTTATCATTAAAGCTGGCTGGAAGTGTTTGGTTTAAAAATGGGTTTGGAAAGCTGAGTTCTGAGAAATGTATGTAGGATAATTTTTACTTCACAGCTTCAGCTGAAAACAGAAGAATTTTTGTATGAGAATGGTGCTGTAGTGCCTCATGCGAGTTTTAGGTCAGCTGCACCCTGCAGATCTGTGTGTTCAGTGCCTTGGCTCTCCTGTGCACCCCAGTCACTTACTCCTGGAGTCACAGCAGGAAAAGGGACTAGCAATGTTTGAGGAGATGTAATCTGTGCCATCAGATTCTTATTGTTGTATCTAAATTTCTTACAGCAACGTGGTCATTAATGTGACTAATCCGTGACAGTCTCTTCTCTGTTTCATCCGAGGGAAAAATCTTTGTTATATGAAAATCCTCGTATGGGGCTTTGTTTGTTGTTTTAAATGTACAAATTGTGGTGTGAGGCATTAGGAAAAGCAAGTTCATCCATGAGATGCAATGGGAAATGATGAGGTTTTTCACAGACCCTTATTCCAGTAAGAGCTGCTGCCACATCTTTGACCGGGTCCTGCAAAAAACTCGGTCTCCTGCTGTACCATTAGCACAATGGCATAAAAGCCTGCTGTGCCTAAGCAGAGCAATTTACTGGGATTTTGGAACTTTCAATGATATTTTGAATATGCTGAAAACATGCAGTCCATGTGGTGTCCTCAAAATAAGGACCTGGCTGTTATCTCTGAAATACTGTGGAAGAGAGTCAGAACATGCTGTTTCACACAGGAATCTGTGCTGCTGAGGAAGGATGCTGCAGGTTGCTGTAACAGAGGGTTTGTTATTAAGGTGTGGGAATGTCACACTCTTAAAGTACAGGGAGGCATTTTTGAATGGTGTTATTCTTTGCTTGCATCCTAAAACCTACCAGAGTTTTGGCAGGGGGAGTGTGAATTTTATTAGTAGGGAGAAAGGTGAGGGAACTTTTTTACATAAAGAGTTTTTAATGTTTTTACTTCATTGCTGTCCTCTGCAATATTATAACACGTTTAAAAAGCATCTTTAAATTTAGGTTTGAAAGGCAATAAATGCAATTCATCTAGTAGAAGTAATGAACATTGAGGCAGAAAAGGAAAAAATGAAATCTTCACTGCAACTCCAGGCTGCAGTGCAGGCTCACTGAAGTTAGCTAGAACGCTGGATTTTGTCCCAGCACTTGCCCTGCATGTTACTTACCAGGACTTTTCAGGGAGCTGAATGGTCTTTCTGTGTACCCCTGAAGCTGGCACACAGAGCAGTACAGTGCTGTCTGGCCTTTCTTCTGGTGCCAAGGTTAGGTGTAGCTGCAGAGATTGGTGTGCCTTTCCATGTTTCTTTCCTTCATTTCCTACAACATTTTCCTGTCCTGTCAGAGTCTGTACAGACATCCTAACCAGGCTTCTTGTGTCACCTGGAGATTTCACGAGATCGGGTACCACTGGTGCAGACCCAGCCCTGCAAATGAGGAAACTCCTTGCTGGCAGGTGCTCAGAAGACAGCACACTAGAGAAAATAAGGATCTGAAATAGAGCATTTCCTTGTGGAAGGCACTGTGGCCATGCATATCCAGCTTTGGAAGCCATTCCTCCTTTTGCTTTGCTGTCTCCCTGCTGTCAATCCAGAGTGTCTCAAACTTCATTTACGCTCATTTCACACAGAGTTTGCTTATCAGTCTGAAAGGCGACTGTCTGATCTTTCCTTTTGCATGCTTTCACTTTTAAGATCTTCCCTTTCTTATGTAAAAAAGGCAATTAGAGTCGTATCTGTTTATTTTAAACAAAATGGCTGTTAATTAGCGTGATCAAAAACCCTGCCATTGTAGACTATGGGCTTCACTTTGTAGTTGCACTAAATTGAGTACAGTTTGGTGCCAGCTGACATGATAGCAACACAAAGTCTGCCTTTTTTTAACTTAATGAACAAACAGATTTATGAGGCTTTGTTATCTTCTGGTTTAGATCTATAGGCTTGGAATGCATTATTTAGAGTTCTTGTTTCTTAATGACTAATGTCATGTTGTTACTTATTAAGTGTGCTTTAACTTGCTGAAGAAGTTTCCCTCGCTTTTGTATCCCCTTGTTTCCATTTTCCTTCATTTTTTTTTCATGGCTTAATTAAACTGTACATCTGTGGTACACAAAACAGTTAAGATGCACTTCTCTAGTTACATTCAGATGTTTCAGCACTAACTTCATAGTGCTGTGATAGCACTGGGTATTCTGTCATCCCTTCCAAGCAGAATAAGGCCAGTTTCTCAGTTTTTTTCCTTTTCTCCATCACTGCCTGATATTTATCATAATGTCTGGGGAAAAGATGCCCACAACAATCAATTGGTGTAGCCTTGCTTTGTTTTGGAAAGAAAAAAGTTAACAAAATTGGTGATAAAGCTGTGATAGCATGATTCCCATCTGTGGACTTGTCATCTTAAGTGAATGACAGTGGGTCCTTCTAAATGAAAAAACATGTTAAAACACCAAAAGACATTTCAACTAATAAGTGAAAATATTGTGTGTTTTCTTTTTTATTACTGTGGGTATTACTTTTGCAGGGAAGGTGCTCATTTCAGAAAGTCAGAAAGGTCCATTTTTTGTAATTGCCATTTGGTTTGGCAACTTCTGATGGCTATCTAAACAGCTACTGGAACTAGAATGTAGAAAATTTAGAGTTGGAACTAATCAGAAGATCCTCTATTCTTGTCACCACTGGGGAGCTGGGAACTGCAGTGTAGTTTCCAGAATTTACTTTCCTAGGAATGCACATATCCCCATAATTGACGTTTCCCCGCCTCCTTAGATAGCCATTTTTATCTTAAATTCTTCTCTATGCTGATACAAGGTCTAATTGACCCAATATTTCCAGGAGCAGCTGATTATTCAGGTATGTCATTATTTCTTGCTTTTTTATCTGTTGGTCATTATTGAAGGATTCAAGCAAAATCCTTATTTGCATAGGGAAAATCAAAATTGAAGTCAAGTCATAAGCAAAGTCAGTGAGCTGGCATAAATTTGATTAAAAGAAGGTGTGATCAGGCCATTTTATGGGTTTTACTGTCATTTAAAACTTTGCATTGAGTTTAATTCTTGGCTATAATTCTCCAAGTAGGTGTTTAATTTAAAGACATAAGATAATTAACACTTTTTCCTGTAGTTATATTTCAGTATTAAACCATACACAATTTCATATTAAAATATTGAAGGAAATGTTACTTGCTGTTATGGAAGATTAAGGTAGTAATTCTAATATATTTTCTCCAAGGGGAAAAAAAAGCCCAAGCCAGAAAGACCAGGAAAAGTGAATATGAAAACAAATTGAAAGTATTGCAAGTTTTAGTGTTACTCTGATTGAATCACATTTTTTTAACTGTTGTACTTGCAATTTCCAAATTAAAGAGAGGTGAAATACATTTGGGATTTACAGTGGAAAATAATTTTTAGAAAGTTTTTTTGGTTTAATCTGCCACAGAACTGTACTGAAAAAAAATATTTTTCTCTTTCTATTTTAACACCATCAAGTTAAAAAGAAACATCAGGTGAAAGTAATTTTCAGATGGTAATTTATCTTTGTATATCAAATAGTGCTTTTTAAGGTTAATGTTTTAAATGGAAAATTTTCAAGTTTATCTAGAGACCTTTTGTAAGTTTTTCAAATTGAAATATCATAAAAATTGCTTTATTTGTTTAAAATGGTCAATATAAAAGACAGAGTGGAAACAATTATTTGCACATTTTTTTGGTCAAGATGGGTTTTTTATTAGTGAACAAAAGACTGAGAAAGGGTATACAGTTAAACAAAATAAATAATTCTGGAGAGAATAGAAGTTAAACACTGTGGTCCATTTCATCCTTAATTCAAGAACAAGGAATTGTTCAATGAAAAAAACAAGGAAGATACTTTGATAGAATAGGATTAATCGGCACTAGCTGCAAATAACTTGTGGATCTTCCGAATAAAACTACTCTGATTAAAAAAATTAACAAAGCAAGCTCTTATATGAATTACTGAAGTTTGAAGGTAAATGAGATGTGCTTCCTTTTGCCTTCGAACATGAAATACTTACCCAGGAGATGGTTTATGAGGAGAAATCTCTCACGGCAAGTTATTTCGTAGTTGTTCAGTTCAGGAATTTGTCACTCTGTGTTAAAGTGGTTGATATTAGCAGTTATTTTTCATCTTGACTAACTGAAATATTCTATGATTACAAATTATATAGGGTTAAAAACATTTATGCGAGTGCTATTTTTCATGTGCTGGTTAATTTACATATATTTTACGTTTAATTAACATATATAATATTTTGTCTGTAGATGTAATAGAAATGGGGCTTTGATCCATCCGAGTCCTTCAGCAGATGCTTAACCTTAAGCACATAAATAATCCCATTGTTTTCAGTGTCTTTAATCTGTGCTTTTAAGTGCTTTGTTGGATTGTGGCCTAGTATAATTATATGTTTGCAATAACAGTTGCTTATTAAAAGCAGTTGTTAGATCTCAAAAATAATATAAAAGAAATAACATGAGAAAATATGTATCAAACAGTACTGAAAAAATACATAAAAATTGTTTCAGAATCCTTATTTGCTTGTCATTGTCCATCACATTACAGATTCGGCTTTTTGTGACTCCTTTAGTTTAAGAAGGCGAGGCATATTAAGGAAGATCCCACAGATATTTATGGAAAAATTCAGGAATTTTAAAAAAAGTTATATTTGTTATTAACACTGAATTCTGTAACAAAGGTGAGATTTTATTAAATAGTTTCCTTCCATATAATTCTAAAGCTCTGAGTAGATCACTCACTAGATGTGAGTTCCCACAGGCCTTTGCTTCTTTCTTAGTAAGAACAACTGGGTGCAAGGAGTGTTGATGTGGTAGGAATTGAGGACTCTTCCCAGAATTTCATCTCTTTATGCATTCAGTGTCTTTCCTTTTTCCTTGCTCTTTCTTCCCTGGGTCTGTTCTGTAATGTTATATTCTATGTCAAACCCTCTCCATTTCCTTTAACTCAAAGCAAAGATTAAGGACCTAAGGGTTAAACACTGTATTTTACTCTGGTAAAATGGTGTTCAGCTGACTGCCAGTCCAGCTGCATTTCACAGAGACTTGCTATGTGTGTAAGTAGGTTTCTAAGTTATAAACCCTCTAAAATTTAGTGTTGGTATTAACGATTTCTATTGACAAGTTTAAGAAACCATTTTTGTGGTTAAAACACTGGTCTCAGCACCAAGTGCTTGTGCCTGCAGCTTTGTATTTGTATTTGTATCTCCCCTCTCCATACATTCATTTACTGCTTTCCTGATCTAACTGGTCCTCTGAAATACTTTTTCAGTTTATTTTTCCATGGAAGCTCAAGGAAAAACACAATAATGGTAACATTAAGGCAATTTTCCTTGGTTTTTTTGTGTCTCTGAGTCAGAGCTTACGTATATTTTACAGCAAATTGTCAATTCTACTCTTCCAACATAACCATCTTGCCTGGTCTGCCAGCCAAATTTTTTAAGTGCATTTACAACTCATGTGAGCACAAATAAATGACCACAAACATCCAGCAGCACTTAAAGGGTAAAAGAAATGTGAAATGATCTGTAAATATCACTGTTATGTGTGATATAAAAGAGGGCTTGGTTAGTCTAAACTAGAATATCCAGCAATACTGAGTGACTATAATACCAGAATGAATTCAGAGTAAATTTATTTCCTATGTATAATTGAGAATCTCCTGTGAGCATGGTGGGGCATATGGATTCTCTGTGCTGTTCCTTTGCAGAGGAATGTGTGTGATTTCACGTACACAGTGTGGGATGCATCACACAGAAATCCTAAGTCCATGGCCTGGGCTGAAGATGCTGTGTACAGCCACATGAAGTAGCACTGTTTGTAAAAGCTGAAAGAGACAGCAGAAGATCGCAAGAAAACCAGAATCCTTTTCTGGTTGAAGTGTCAGGGAAGTCTCCTCCCCCACCTACTCAGGAAGTAACAATTTCCCCCCAGAAATTAGTTCATTAGTGTGTATTGCTATTCATGCAGGAAGGTGTGTGATGTCCCGGGGCTGTCTGTATTTGAGTAGAAAATGTCATCTTGGATGAGATTTGCAATACTCCCAGCCCATGCTGGCCCAGGGCATGGAATCTCGAGAGATCTCCCGTAATGCACAGTGACTGCATCACTACAGCGGAATCAAAACTTCACTGTGTTCAAGAAGATGGTAATGGTTGCCACCTTATGCAGCTGAGATAAATGACAAGTTTGGGGAAGGTCACAGCTCAGTGTGAAAAGTCTTCCACAAGAAAAAGAAAAACCCCATATCCTGTGTATGCCTTTCCCGCTCCTCATCTCTTTGCTTACACAGGTGGAAATGTTGAAATTAAATAGCAGACTGAGTGTGAGCGAGACTGTTGTATTTTGATGTGGTTCTTAAATTGCCCTTCATTGTCAGAAGCTGTTAGGCTGAGGAGTGAAATACAGGCCTTGAGTGGCAGTAGGAATTGGTAATTACCTTTAATTCTCCACAGGGACACACAGAGGTGTGGAGTTTGCCCATGTGTCAGTCAGAGCTGACACAGAGAGAATAGGGGTGAGGGCTGCCTGTGATGCTGGAGTGTGTAGGGGGTGAAATGGGTTCATGTCCCCTTTTCCAGCAGCCTTTGTGCCCAGAGAGTGCTGTGAGCAGGTCAAGGGGCGTGCTTCGGCCGCATTACCTCAGAGTTGGACACAGAAAGAGCTGCAAGGAAAAGGTGGGAGCATCCCTGATTTTTTCTAGCAGCCACTGATTTTTTCTAATCAGCCCTTCACCATCTCAAGCCCTCTGAGAAAGCAGCCTTCTCACATCAGGCAGGGGCAGAAGGGTGAGGGAGTGACATGCTGAAGCTGGGTGGGATGATGGAAGCCATGGGCACTCTGCAATAGGAATTGCTCTCAGCCACGATTAAATGCGTTTGCAATGATACAGGAAGTTTTCACAGTCATCAGCTCTCCAGTTGAAGCAAGACTGGAAAATATAACACACCATGCCCTAATCCACTTAATACGGCCTCTGTCCATAGCTCCCCACTTGCTGTCTTACAGCAGAGCTGCTCGGTTTCTCCATGTCCAAGCATAAGAGGAAGATTAAGTGTACTGCTGCTCCCTGTACTTTTCTGCTACATGGGCTCTAAGATGTGCTTTGTTTTATTGTCTCCCTTTCTTTTGAAAGGTACAAAGTACAGTGACAGAAACTATCATATTCAATTGGACATGCTTTCTACAGATTTGTTAAGGATTTACTCTACACATTTGTAGCATTTAGTTGCCATGGCAATGACCTCGGTGCAAGAGGGAACAGCCTTTAGGTTGGACCTCAGATTTTCCTTTCATTTCCATTTAATTTGATTTGACTGTGAAATGTCACTTCCATTGCATTGATTAAGCATCATTGTGGCCACCAGCTCTGTTAGAAAGGTTAAAGGGCAGGCCAGTGGCTGTCATTTTTCTCCCCTCACCCTTTTCTGATACCAGTATAGGTTTGTTTTGTTTTTTTTTTTTTTCAGAGGAAGACTAAGGTTTTACCCCATGGTGTTCCACAGTAAAAGCAAAACTAATTCAGCAACAGTTCGAAGTGGTGCTAACCTACAGCTTCCTCAGACAATTTTGCAGCACTTTAAAAAATAGGAATTAGTTTTTCTTTTTCTTCCTGACATATGCTCACCTGCCAGATAAATAAATTGAATGTACCCTCCAAAACTAGCAACCATATTGGAAGGATGACAGCCACCTCTTTTTTCAAAATCTCTGTTGTCCCTAGGGTGTAGATGTGCCTGCCAGCTTCCATGAGGCAGGGAATCACTGGGAATTGTGTGTAGAGTTCCCTTTTTGCCCAGGCTCTTTCTAGTTAGTTTGGTATTTGCCGATTATGCAACAGGTGTAAAATAGAGAATGGCAGCGTGTTGGGATGGGAGGCTCCAAAAGAGAACCAGCCAAAAGCAAGGATTTCTTTAAGCAGTTTTATGAATGGCAAACAAATTAAAATCACTGCTGTGGTATTCCTTATTCCTAGTCAAAAGCATTTGACCCTTGTAAGCAATACAGCCCATCTGCAGAATACAAAGGTGCAAAAAATTGTGCTGTATTTGTAAAGACTTCCCCTTCTTGCTGCCCTAAGACCTCTGCTTTGTACTGTGTGGGCTGTCAAGGACTTAGATAAATTAGGTCTGTTCATTTAGGTTTTGCAGAACCTCGGATACCTCTTTTGTCTGCATCTCTGTATTAGCAGGCACAGAAACCTTCCTGGCAAGCTGGCTTTTTTCTGTGAGCCAGGTTTTCTGCCACATGCTTCAACTAAACATCAGCTAAAATATCATCTTGAAATTTGCATATTGCATGATAACTGAAGTTAAGATTTCTCCTTCATAGCTTGGTCAAAACTTAAGGTAAGTCTTATAGTTATGTGCTGTTTTGTTTTTTGTTAAATAGATCAGATGCTCATTTTGAAAACATTGATAAACTTTGTTTCTTCTTACTAGTCCTGCAAATAATTGCTTTTAAAGTTTGTTTAGTTGCTTAGAATTTAAAAATAAATTAATAAACCAGAAATATTAAAACAGCTTGGTCTGAAGGGAGGGATATAAGGAAGGCTCATTAAAACAGGCATGTGAGTACAAACTGGTGGGCTAGTGAGAAAGAGGCCTGGAAAAGTCAAGGGAGAAAAAATGTTTGACCAGGCACAGGGTAAACGATGCAAGAAAAAACTCAACCCCCAAAGTACTACATATGGCTTGAAAATCTTTGCAGCTGAAGGACTGTTTTTCTTTCCTCACTGAACTGAGCTCCAAATTAAGCCCCTTTCTTTTTTTGAAAGGAGGGCTGAACTAGTGTGAGGAAAACTGCAGTTCTGGAGCCTTTATACTGGCTGCAGAATGGAGAAAGAGCTCGCATATGTATGAGAAAGAGGGAATGTATTTAACTTTTTTCCCCTGATATCTGCTCCCATCTCTGTGGCACGTAGCATCTGCTATCAGGGCTACCCTCTCACAGAGACATCATCCCATTGTGTATAGTCAGGGCCAGGTGTGGAAGGGTGCAAACCCCTGGGGAGTTTGCACCTTTCAGACATCTTTGCTCCCTCTGCATGGCTCACAGATGAGATGGCTTGAATTGGGGAAAGGTCTTCAGAGTAAAAATCCTTTCTCCTGTGCCCCTGTGTGTCATGCAGGAGGGGTGTGACTTCAACTGTCAGCCTTGAAGCTCAGAGCTCAGTGGCAATCCAGGTGAAAGAGCCTGGCTGTGAGCTGTGGCTCTGTTATCTGAGCTTTAGGCTGCTGCTGCTGCTGGGATGACTGTCAGAGGGAGGACAAAATCTCCATGGTAGGTGCCCTTCCTGCAAGCACTTCCTGCCTTTTCTGTTTGCTTCCAAAAAGTCAAATGAATAACTGGTGGGAGAAAGAGGGAAAGAAGAGAGAGAAGGATGTGACTTCCTACATAAACAGTAAGATGAAAAACCCCTCTTAAAGCTGGGATAACTGAGCAGTCCAGCTGGTGGCCTGTGGGATGGTGCTGTCTGACTTGGTTGTGTTTCTGCTGTAGCTTGCCTTGGGACTTCAGGGGGAACTGGAAAGGTTGGATGTGAAATCCAGCAGGTGCTGAATACTTTTGCTTCTCCATGCAAATTGTCACCATGCCTGTGGAGGGGGAGGAGGAGTCTGGCATTGTCTGAGCCTGGACACTGGCCCATAGAGGTGCCCCAGAAATTAAGATGCTGCTCATGTCTTTGGATGTACTCTATTGTCTTAGCCTGGATTTGTAAAAGAAAATGTTAGTTCTGAGCTGTGTGTGTGTATGTCTGTTTCTGACTAGGCATTGCAATCACTTTTTCTGCTTTTCCCTGCTTGAAAAGGACCCTGTTTTGGAGCAAGGTGATAATTTCTCCTTTGGAACAGAATAATGGTAATATTCTCAGGATGTAAATGCATATGCTGTGGACTTCTACAGAAGAAAAGTTCTTCTGCAGCAGTTTCAAAAACTCCCAAATTCATAATTCCTTACACTCTGAATCAGTGTTTGGAGATGAAGAAACTGGGACCATGGAAAAAACATCATATTAGGAGAAAATACTTGACTTTTCTGTGCACTCTAGGGTTTTTTATATGGACCATGGTGTTTGGTTTCCTATGTAAAAACAATTTGAGGCCTTCAGAGTACATGATTAATGCCAGTATTCCTAATTTTTATTGTAATTTATGAAGATGCCCTTTTTAGAAAAATAGTATTTAAGACTAAATACTGAATGTGGTGCTTGTTTTGTTTTTGTCCATACTCAGTTGCTCCTTCTGTCATCAGAAGTGTGTCTGTGACTCGTGGTCTGAGCACTCGAGATGTTCCACCATGGAGGAGCTGCTGCATCTCCTTGTCAAGGCAGGTGTGGAGGGACACACCACCTAGAGCAGAGCAGTTCCCATCTCCCTTGGAAGCTGCTTAAGGCAGCAAGAGTTAAATTAACACATCCCTTTCTACCTCAAACACACGTCATTTTACTTCACACCCTCAGTGAAAGACATTCTCTCACCCAGGTAAACCAAATTTGCCCTATTTAGGCAGTGAAGGGAGATGCTGTTTAATTCCTCTGCACAAAGTGAGCAGGATTCAGCAGCTCCAGCTCCAACACATCTTTCTTTTTTTTTTTTTTTCCCACTTCTCAGCAGGAGCTGAGCATTGGCATCTCTCCCACAGCATCATGCCTTGTTGTTTTCTCTCAAGCAAAAACAACAGAAAAGGAAGATTAAAAGAAAGAAGCAGACAGATTTGAAAGAGGATCGTTAGCTCCAAGGTCTGATGGGACCTCCTTGGAAACATTCGCAACTCTGTGTCACCCATGCCAAAGTCTCCCTGCAGTTTTCAGAACCTTTTATAATCTCCAACATATAGACACTATCTTTTCCTTCTGTTTGCTTCCTAACAGGAGCAGTTCATAGTAGATTTTGTCTATTTACCTCTGTTTTTTTAGAATGTATTAATCATGTTGTGACATTCATAGGTCATGTCATGGTATGCTATTAATATCTTTGTTGTTTATTAACCTTCTCAAAGCAATTGTATGGAGACATAAAAGGAGAGGAGCCTTCCCTAGTTTTAAGCTGAATTACCAATTTGAATGTCAGGCCAGGTTCACAAAAATTTCCAAAATAGGTGAGAGTTATAAATAAAACTGAATGTGTTACTGTTTGGGGGGAAAGCTGTGGAACTCAGTGTTTTCTTCCAGCTCAGCCCCAGAATAGACACAGGCTGTTTTTCACTTTGAGCTTTTAGATTCCAGCAGACCTCAAACTTAACAAAAAGATAAGAAGAATTTTATGAACCGAAGAGTGAGTTTCATGCAGATATGAATCAGCACTAATATCTTGGCTACTGTTATCATGTGAGTATGCTGTCATTTCAGCAGATAAGATAAATTTGGGAATCTTAGACTGAACATACTTGTCCACTGTGCCTGTGATGCAAAGCAGGGGAAAGAGTATTTTCCAAATGCCAGCAATAGTATTTTTAGAGCAAAAATATTTTACCTGTATTTTTTAAATTTTGTCTATAAGCTCCATTGAGATTTTGAGATGCAGGAGGACTTACTGGGTTTTTTGGGGCACCAAGCCAATATAAATATTAGAAATAAGAAGAAATCATAGAGCTGTTTTCTTATTGTTAATAGCATAATGCATCTTTTGTTGGATTTCCTCTCTGCAGGACTCTCCCTACTGCAGTAGTGCCATTTACCCCTGACTTCTTTTATAATTTCAAAGGGCCTGTTCTGCAGAGCTGCTTACAGACAGTACTGAAGGCTGAAAATTCTTGCAGAGAATCAGACAGTTTTGATTGACCAAGTAAGCTTAATTCCCAGTGAAAAGAGAAAAATTAATTCAAGCATTTAGAGAGATGAGTTTTGGGGGAGTTTGTAGCATTGGTCTATAAGGTGAGTCTTTAATGTCTGAAGGCTTCGAGTCAGTGTTTATAAAGAACCCTCTTCACTTTGCTCCCATATTGAAGCACTTATTTTCCTCTCTGCTTGCAAAGATCTTAAAAAGATCTCAAGTCTTTGTACTTGAGATTGCTTTTGTTCAGAGTTGTCCAGCGTTTTCTCCCCTTTCATGTGTTTTGCACTGTTTGCTTTGCTGTGTGCACATTGTGGGGTTTAATGTGAAATTCTGGTGGGTGAAATTGTGCATATCTCCTCCTGTTTTACCCTTTCTTTTTAGTACCTGAAGGAACTAGCAAAAAGGAAAATGCTGTTACTAAAGATATAAATCAATCATAGATTTGTAGTTTCATAATCAGTTTAGCAGATTTTATTCTAGTTGATATATAATATGGTATGATTCTATGTGAAAATGAAGAGAAAGTAAAAACAAAATTATATTTATCATCAATTCTGTTAATTACGAGAAACTAGTTCACAAATACACAGGAGTACTATCTTCAGCTAATCCTTTGTCTTCTTGTTTGTTTAATAGATTAGATGGATGTACCAAATAGCATGCTGCTGGGGCAACATTAATTTTATTATAGAATAAAAAGTAGAACTATTAGTCTCTCTTTCTGGCATGTTTGTAAGCTATCTAACCTATTTTCTCTCCTGCCCTCTTCTTGAGGGTTACCAAATTCCCCCTCTCCCTATGCCTAGTGTAAAACTGTCATACAGTTAAACCAGCTGATAGCCAGCCCTGGAGGTATTACCCAGTATCCTGGTAAATAGATAAGATATTTTGTTTTATATATCTGAGCAAAAGGGAGAGACAACTTCATCACTTTAAAGAAGGGAGTAATCTGTTTTACACCAGGGGAATAGGCTCACTTGGTTTTCTTCCCTTCAGTTGTGAAGATAATTTCAGGGGGCAGTATTTGCCTTGTGTTTACCAACAAAAATACCTGTATGGTTTGTCTTAAATTTATTACATTTTAGGAGAAAATTAAGCTAGGAGACTACACTTCCCAGAATCCTCAGGAAGTGTATAATGTCTGATACAGACTTCTAAAATTAAAGCATTGTGTTTTTGCAGCTGTTTATCTTGAGGAGTTAGAAGTATCTGTTTCTAAATGATACTCCTTGCAAAAAATCCCAAACCAACCTTTTAGTATTGTGTTGTCACTGGAGATGAAAACCAGGCCTTTAGGTACAAAAAATTATCATTAACAGTATAGTCATTTCACATATCCAAAAATCATGACTGATGGAAAAAATCTGTTTTGAGTAAAAAAAATTTAGACATGTCAAAAATCAAAAGTCTTCTTTCCCCTGAACAACTCTTTGCTTTTTGTTCTGGGCAGTTTGTGATGACTTTTAGATTTTGGTATGCTGAAAGACAATACATTATTCAGGATTTTATGTGTGAAAATAAAAACAACCAATCAATATAGCACTTAATATAACACTACTTGAAATTTCTCTTTTGACCTTGACTGGTGATTTTTCAGTAAGGGGCATATCTGCAGGGAAGGGCATGCTCAGACTAGTCTGGAAGTAACAAACTAAATTACTGTGTCCCAGCACTGCAGGTGGACAGAGCATCCTGCTAATGTGGCTGTATGGACCAGGATAGATTCCAGCCAGACAGGTCAGAGGGCAAATAAATGTGTCTGTCCACACCTTGAGCTGCACAGGCATTTGGATAGTTGAGTTTGGCACAACCCACTACTTGGTCAGAGAGAAAGAAGTGTCTCAGTTGCCCAGTTAGAAATGCAGCCCCAACTGGGATGACACCCAGTTCAGTGCCTGTGCTGTTTCCTCATTTCAGTCACCATCAACCCTATTTCTCTGTTTTGTCCAGAGTTCTGAGCTTTTTGTCACACATTAGGAAGAATAGTGTGAAATACTTGGATATTGAGGAATGCAAGCTCTCAAGGATGATCATGCTTCATTATTTGACACAATTCTAACAATGTTTTTCCATGTCTCTGTGATTTTTCCCATTGAAAGTACATTGTAAACTTCATCTTATTAGTAGTTAAATATGCATACATAGTGGATTTTTAATGGTAATGGAGGAACTGCCATTTGAGAAACCTCACAATGTGTTGAAATATAAAAATACAACATTGTCTTCTTCTCCACCATCCCTCTGGTTCATACGTTCTTTCAAGATGTGCCAAAACAAATCTTAATCTCTGTCTTCAAGATACTGTATTTTCGTGTGTGTTTCAGCCTAGATAAGCTATCTGGGATGCATTTTTATTACACTGCAAGGTACTATTATTGTTCATGTACGGTAATAGTGAAAATAGTGATTTTTCATTTGTATTTTTTTAGGTTTATATATACCCCAGAGGTAGATAAAGAGTTTATGAAGAAAGGTTATATTTAAGAGAAATGGGTATCAGTGCTATGAGATTATACCCATGACAGATGGTTGTAACTAAAGCTTCATCTTGGTGCTGAAAAGCTGAATGAAACAGTATTCAGATTTTGAAGTAATATTGGCTCCATTTCAATGGGACTTTTGCCTGAGTAAGAACAGACTAAAAAACTCACTAATGCTTCTGATTTTTTGTATCAGCTTTGAGTAGATTTTAAAAAATTGAATTTTATTTTTGCCTATTTTGGATTGATAAAATTCCAACAAAAACATGGGGGGGCTGTTTGTTTGTTTACAGAAATGTGTGCAACATTATGCCTTTGTTCACTGGGATGACAAGATATAAAACAACATTGTTTTATTCACACTTTAAAGCAAAACATCTTACTGGGAATCATAAAAGAGTTATAAAAGTAATTTTTTTTTGCTCTTAGTTTCAGAGCTGGTTTGAACCTCAAAATTTTGTGAGGTTCAGTCAGAATAGTTATGTAAAAGTTCAGATGCTAACCTTAAGCAAATCCAAATATCTTGAGGCTTGAAATCTCTACAAGAACATATTTCCTCTTGACTTGTCTAATACAATGAGTTCAGCGAGGCTACACCCTGGGGAGTTTTGGCCCACCATGTAGTGTGTGTGCTTTAAGTGCTTACACTCGGCCATGAGGGTATTTTTAATTTCATCTTGAGAAACTAAACTGAGGGACTTCACAAATGAATCCATCAGGAAGACAAGGTTAATTCTGGCCGCTGTTTGTGGGAGTATGGTGCCTTCAAATACCAACACATATTTTTTTTCAGTGGTGGCATTTGGAAGAATAAATGAAGTGTGACTCCTGGCATCTCTTTAGTTGCCCTGAAAATGGAATGTCAAACAGCATATAATCATCTTCCTTGTTTAAAGAAAGAGGAGCAAGTGAGAGACCTAGTTTTCTATTTGTGTCAGTTTTTGGATGTCTTAATATTCTATCTTGTCTAATTTTCCAGAGAGTGATAATAGAGTTCCTGTCAAATTAGAGGTTACAGGCTCTTTAACCTATGTCACAAAAAACCCCCTACATTCCTTATTATTACCATGAATATAATCCAAACAAAAATTTAGCTTTTAATGCTAAATTGTTACGCTGAATGTTGCATTCCAAGCATATAATTTTATTCATTATAAATATTAAAAATATTCAGCCTGACATTAGCCTGCTTGCTCCCCGATCTCTTCAAGAAAAGGCTGAATTGGATGTGTCACCACTTGGTCTGGGGAGCAGCAGCTAGGGCTCAGCCTCTGCACTGTCAGGACTGAGCAAGCATTGTTGCTGCTCTGCCAAGTGCAGTTCTCAGGTTTAATTGATGTGGCAGAGAGGATATTTTCAGATGGACCAGACTGATGTCGCCATCTTCAAGGAGTGGGAATGAGCCAGGAGAAAAGAATTAAATGAATTGTACTTGCCCCACAGTGGGGATTCGCTGTCAGAAGAGCCTGATGTGGCAACACTGGAATTTCAGCTCACATCCTGCTAAGGGGGCTCTCCTTTTGCAGAGAGTGGTCCAAAAGCCTAAGTTCCTTTAAAATTAAAAAGCTGCAGCCCTCTTGAGCGTAAGCAGAGCCGTGGCAAGTATGAAGTACTGTTTGGTCAAGTTTTGTTCTCATTTACATGAATTCCAACAAATTTAGACTTGCTGTAAAAGGGCCTTACTTTCAAGCTTATAGCGAATAAATATATCTCATTCTTACATCATTTCAGTTCAAAATCCAAAATGCATGGGACTTCTGTACCCAATTCTTAGTGCCCAGTGTTCTTGGAGATGCAAATCCAAGGCTGGGTTTTTTTTGTTTTGTTTTGTTTTAAATCAGGTGAGCGTCACACGCTTCAGTTTTGTAATGAGAGTTTTTGCACTGTCCTAATTAATACAGTGTGCCTGTCCTGGACCTTTGAAGTAAGTGGGAGTTCTGCCACCAATTTAAATAGAAGAAGGATTTGAGCCAATTTGAACAGAAGTTTTCACTTATCTTAGTGCCTAATCTTCTTTTTAAAGGGATGTGGGAGTATCGGCACCTCCTACGTAACGCTCATCAGCGTGCAGAAGTAAACTAGTCTGGTCACTTATGGAGGCCCATTTAAAACCAGGAGGATTACTCAGGTGAGTGACAAGGCTTGGAGAACAGATTTTAGGGAAGTTAATTCAGAGTGCAAAATGACATTTAACCCATCTGTGTGAGTATTACCACTTGAAGCAGGCCACAAAATCATTTAGAAATCGTAAGATAAAAAAAAAACCAATCCCCTTCTGTATTTTTCTTGCATTGGAGTTGTCAGGGTTCGCACTTTCAAGGGTGGGTTTTTTTAAGCATCACAGCTTGTAGCTCCATTTCTTTGTTAAATTGGAGTTGATTTTCTCCAATAAGCAGAGCAGAATTGTAAGAGAAATGCCTGCTCTGAATCTCATGGCAAAATCACAATATTTGACAACACTAGGTCTGTGTAAATATGTATATTCTTTGCAGTGCTTTGTCCCTAGAGAAGCAGGGTTGTCTAGACCTCCTCTACTGTCTCCCTGAATGGCAATGTATAGTTGCAGAGTGGCTGACCACGTATGGCTGATTTATCAGGAAACTGGCAGACTCTGACTGTTGTCTTAGGAGGGTGTTGAAAAAACTAAGGCAAATTTACTGTAAGGTTTCTGCACTTCACTGGAATACTTCAAGTAAATCTGTAAATTTAGAAGGTAGAAAACTGATGTTGTCTTCATACTATGCCTCTTTTTCTTCACTGAGTGCAGAGGAGCCTGTAAATACTGACTTCCTCTAGTCTGCCCTGTGGTCTTTATAGATGAACCCTGATTTTTCACAAACTGCCAGTGAAATAATGTATTGGAACTGGTGGCATCGATGTCTCTGCAGTGGCTGCACAATATTCACCTCACTAAAGCCTTGCAGACAGCAGCATGAACAACTTCGTGTATTGTATTGGAAAGGCCTTTTGTCCTTCATTCCAAATGATGTTATATCACAGAATTGAAAAAGTTTTATTCATTTTTATTTTAAAGGGAGTCTCTTTCCCTTAGGTATTTGTTTTCAGAGGTAATAAAGTAGCCATGATTGTGGATACTGCTGTGTAAAGTCAAAATGGGGAAAAATCCCATTTTCTCTGGTGCATCTGTGGCCACCATTTAAAATAGGTCTGCATTTTCAAACATGATAATATAGTTTTATTCATGTATTTTAAAGTAAAATTTAAAAGATTTATTTTATACATTGTTTGAAGTAAGTCCAGGGAGAATTTTTTTCCCAAAGTTTTTGTTGTACTCTGTTGCATGGAGGCCAGCTGGTTTGCTAGCTTGAGTGACCTCACATTCCTTAAATGCACTCATAAATCAAGCCAAGGCCATGCATTAAAAGCTCAGCTCTGACATTAATTCAAAGGGGGGAAAGCTTGATACATTGTGGGAGAAGTACAATGATGGACACTTAGCGCCAGATTTTTCAGTCCTCACATTTACCAAACCAGTATTGTACTGAGTTTCTCAGAAGACTTGGAAGTCAACTAGACCCTGTATTAGCTGTGGAAAATATAAAGTAACAACAATATTGAATAAAAATTAAATAAAAATAAATAGAAAAACAAAACATGTCTTGCAGATCCAATAACTATTTTAACTAGAGCAAACAATCTGATTAGACAGTGAGATGATTAGTTAACACTTAATTAATTGAAGGTTTTTTTTTTCTTGTGAATGTCTCTAAGAAAGGAAGTTTGGCAACATGTTCAATGAGATCACCACAATGGACCATTTTGGTGTGATTCAGTGAAAAGTTGGTAAAACATCAGGTTTGCATTAATAGGTTAGCATGTCGTTATATTTTTGGAAAGTACTGATGTTTCTGGGTCACATAAGGATTTCGGTCTGCAAGTATTTTGTTCTGAGTTCTCAAGAAACGATGAGAAAAACTGGTTTGATTTTAGAAGCGAGAAAGACAATAATGATTAGAAATATGAAAGTAAAATACTTTTTACTATTCCTCTGTTTTTAAAGGCTTCATAGGTCCCTAGGAGATTAAAAGTGGTTAACTTAATACCTATTTTAAATATGATAATTTTTTCTTATTTACAAAAGTAACTTGATAAAAAAATCAAAACAAACTAAAAAATAGTATTTCCAAGACTTAAAGATACAGTATTGCAGACTGCTTTTCACTGAGTTTGCTGGGTGATCCCTGTTAACCCAGAGCCACTCATCTTTTGCACAGTGCTCCCACCAGAAGCGTCTCCAAGATTTTACTGTTCCTTGTATCTACCTTTATTTACCTTTATCTAACATATTAGAACAATATTTGTCTAGGGCATTAGAACATTTATAAGGTATTAAGACACTATTTAATCATAAACCTATGGTATGAATGCCGATCCATAGGGACTGACTACAAGGTAACAACAGCAAAGTATCTCTGAAATCTGGTTGTAATCAGGTCAAATCTGATTTACTTTAAGCTGAAACAGTACATACGAGGACCTTAGTTGAATTTCAGTAGCAAGAGTCCACAAGAATATAGGTAAAGTAAATCATATTGTTCTGCAAATCGATACAAATTAATACCTCTCAAAGCTGAAATACTTCTACTTTACAGAGTTATTGAAGTATTTTTAAGGGCAAGACCAAATGAAGTGCTAAAATTTGAGAATATTTCAGTGGGATTTGACTGACAAAATTGAAGCACTTGCAGATCAAAATAAAACAATATGTTTTAAACCCTCTGATTAAAGAGATGAAGTATATGGAAATGCTGTTCACAAACAGGGGTTATTCCAAAAGTCTAACTTAAGGCTGGCTTTCATCTGTTCCTCTCTCAGTGGGGAAGGATGTGGGTGGAAGGTGGTTCAGAGACAGTGTTTAGCTTAGGTGCTCTGAATTATTCTGTGAATAAGCTTTTATCTCTTTAGTAGTTATGAATAACCAAAGAAGATTAGCTTCCTGGTGCTTGAAGTAACCTTTTTGAATATACTCCTCATTATTGTCGATTCCTGACTGATTTCTCCACAAGAATAGCAGTCAACGCCTCTTGCAATTAAAAGCACAGTAACAAAAAATGGAGGTCTTGCTACTTAAAATGTTGGTTGGATTGTATCAAGGAGTTGTCCTTTTTCTATGCTTACTAAATACTCTCTACCCTTTCATTATCAAATGTCTTTTATACAGTCACTCTCCAATTGTTTCATATACAAAATAGAACATAGCTAACAATACTCTTAACAGTTATATTTGTTATATGTTCCCTCAATAGATGGGAAAAGCCCTGCAACAGGTAAAATTACCCTGTATCCATAGGTAAAATGTCCTTTCAGAATGAAAATAAGTTGGAAGATAAAACATACCAGCAGAAGAAGACAAAAAAAAATTTAACACATATTTAAATGCATTATTGTTTAGAAACTTAATTTTATAGTACAGATAATAAGCCAAATAATTCTTCAACACAATATCTGACTGCATCCCAAAAGTTTACTGTCTCAAACCGTTTCTCAGTGCAGTAGGGAAACTAGTTTATAAATACAGGTCTCTTTCTGCCTTTGCACATCTTATTTGCACTTCACCTTGTGCCATTGCAGCTGCTTGTGAGTCCTTGTAAACTGCAGCCAGGAGCAATTTTCATCTAGTGGCTTCACCACTAAAACCCTCCGTGGTATAAAACCTTAATGTATCTTGAAGACAAATGAAGAAAACAATCAGGATATAGATAAGGAGATAGAGGGAATGCATAAAAAAAATTATAGTAGTCAGCATCGGTTACTAGCATTTTGGTTTTAGCATTTTGGTTGGGACCACTCCTGTGTTTTTGAAGAAAATCTCCCTCGTCTTTTTTACTCAGCATATGTCAGCTTGGTTTGAAGAATGGTTTTGGTTTGTGTTGAACTAGATTCCTCTGGAGGAAAACAAAGCAGAACTTCCTGTGCTGAAACACACCACAGATACTCTAAGCATTGAGAGAAATACAAGGATCTAAAACAGTGGCTGGTCCCTTGAAACAAAAATGAACTACACACAGGATTCAGTACAGCACACAAGGCTGAATCTAGTCAGGAGTCGACCTGAGCCCAGATAATATAGATGGAGGTGGCCTGGTAACAACTGCAATGATCTTGTGCTCTGCCTCCGTTGCACCAAATTGTTTTCTAATGTAGATACAGATATAATAGGCTGGTCTCTTCATACACCAGCTGCCCAGCAGTCAAAATAGCCTTTGTAGACATCAAGGAGGACAGTGAGGGAGCCTTAGTTAATATAATTTAGTTAATTCATTTTGATAGCATGCTCGAGAGGAAAATGCTATCACCCCATTATTCAGGGAAGGAACTGGTCTGAGAGGTAGGTGGTACAGCTTAGCCAATTTAATACCAGGAGCCTGGAATTAGAGCTAGAAGTTCTGAGTGCCTGTCTCTCCACTTATTCTTCCTTTTCTAACTACTTTTGCTAAATGCTGGGCATAGACATGCTCTATTTATTTGCAACTGAGTTCTTAAATGGAATTTAAACTGTAAATAGATTAGCCATGACCATGTAAGACATCACTTCTCTTCTTTTAACTGCTGACTTCAGGTTTTGTTTCTGCCTCTGCCCCAATTTTTCACACCTTGTTTAGACTTGTGTTTACTGTAACTGTTTCAAGTTTCCTACCTCCTTAAGACCACAAAGCACTTCAAGAAAGGATTTCCATGTATTATATTTTGTTCTGAAAGCCTTATCTCATACAGACATATTTGCCATTTTCTTTTTTTTTCCATATATATAAAAATAGGTTTCAAACCCATTATATATGTAGCGTTCTGCTTCCATAGCCTGGGTTAAGATCTCTTTCAGAAACTGAGGACAATAAAGAATTTTCCATAAGAAAAGTTAATGTGATAAATACTGATGCAGTGTTTCCCCACACTTAATTGTTTTTTAAATTGTTTATCATAATTTTGTCAGCTTTCCATATCATTCCCCACAATGCTTTGTGCTAGATTTTCTTTGAAAATTCCTTTCCTCTGAACTTACTGTGAACTTGTTTCTAAAACATGGCCATAAATTGCCACCAACAAAACAAAATCTGCTATTCACTAATAAAAAACACCATCTCCCTCTCATCCCTCACAAAAGAGACTACAGAGAAAGAGTAAAAGACAAGACAGAATTTATATAGAAAAATAATTTTAAATTGCAAGTATGAAGCAGAACATGAAGGCTGAGTAGAAAACTGAGAGAATCAGTTGTGAGGCTGTGGTTTCGACTATGTGCAGAGTTTGTGCTTCATTCCATTTGCTCACACTGTACTGATGGCTATTTAGCTGGGAATGTCAGAAGTGTTGGGATTAGACTTGGTGTGATTGAGGGGGAGGCGGAGGATTGTGTTTCTTGAGATGCTCTGTGGGAGGGGAAGGATTATGCATGTGCCTTATGTAATGAGGAAGAGTCTGGAGAACTTGCCTGTCTATGAGGAGGAGGTGGGAGGATTAGCTTTTGATGTAAAGTCAAGGGAACAGCTCTGGTCCTGATCCCCTGAGAAGGAAATCAGAAATGCTTTACTTTCCTGTACATCCTGTTTTGTGTATGAGAGGTGAGAGTTTTTGTTTGGATTGGTTTTTCAAGGTGGAAAACAGCTGGATTAGGGAGAAGCAGATGGAGAGGGGCACTGAAGGAATGAACAGTGGGGATTCAGGAAGGATGGGTCATAGGGGTGACCCCCTTTCTTTGATCCCTGGCTGCTGTCTGTGCCTTCACCTTGTTGGAACAAGGCATGGTGACACAGTTTGGGCCCAGACCAAACAGCCTTTACCCCATAAGGGCCCAGAGGCACTTCAGGTGTTCCTGTATACTGAAAATGTCTCCTTCAGCATCCTTCAAGAAATCTGTTCCTGTGGGGTTTTGTCCATGCCCCTTAAGGCTCCTGCTGGTTGGTGAGTCCCTTGAGCAAGGCTCAAATTCCCTGTGTGGTGGCAGTGAATGTCCTTCTCTCTGTTGATGGTCACTTACTTTTCTTGTCCTAGGAAATCTGATCTCAAGGAAACATAAAAAGCATAATGGGAATCATCATGGGGAAACTATTGGATAGGGATTTTTTGTTTCTAACTCTGCCCCTTCTTCACCAACCAACACTAAGTCTGTTGTTTGGCATTCCATGTAAGGGCTGGAGCACATCCATCCCAGCAGATGAGTTATGAATTAAGACTCCAGCGTCAGTGAGGATTCTGGCTTAGGAGCTACTTTTTCAGTGATTGAGTGATCACAGTTTAAAAGATTTTCAGAGGCAGTTTCAGCAGGCTGAGAACATCCACACAGAATCATCCACGCAGCTCAGCCGACACGTGGTAACCCATTCCTCTGTGGTGTGTGTCACCGTCACGTCTGCAAATGTTTCACAGATGCATTTATCTGAACATATTAACATTCATTCTCTGTAATGTTGTATTTGTGCTTTGTACTGCTTGGTGAAGAAGGCAAAGGCAGTCCAAAGGAATATTCCCAGGAGCTAAGTTACAATAAATCAGAGCATGGATGTTTTATATTCCCTTTATTTTTGCCAAATGCTACTTAGAATATAATAGCACTTAGTAATGGAATTCAGTACCTTCATGGTGCTTTTTACTCACCAAAAATACTTTATTAAAGTATTCTTGTTTTGTGGGTGGAGAAATTACAAAAGAAGTGGTTAAGATCACCCACCCAAATAAGGATCAAGTTGGAATAATACATGTCTGTTTTTTTCCTCTGAATCCATTATACTATCCATTGAATCCTGATAGTGTTTTCATGAGCATTAAATTTTGAAAAGTTCTGAGGAAAGTACTAAGTCCAGGATTTACTGGTTGGTTGGGAGTCAGAGCTGAGTATAAAGATCCCCTGAAGTCAAGGTGAACTTGCAGATTCATGGAGCACATACAGTGTGTGTGATTGAACACTTTCTCCCTTTCTCATGATTTTGGCATGAACAGGAGAAAAGAGAGTTCAGGTTTGGCTCAGGTTAGGCTCGCTCCCACTGCATCATTTTGTCTAGATTATTTAGAGAATCTCCACAAGACTCTGTATTGGTGTTTGTGGAAGCCAAACAAAGGCCTAAGAGACAGGTACTTTGTAAAAGAAAGTGTTTCCAGTGCTTTCATGTCCCTGTTTTTTTGTGTTTGGACCCAGGTTTGGAGTTATTTTTATTATCTGTATAAACCCAGCAATACTTATGACTTAGGCTGAGAAGCTGTGGAATATACCTTTTTAGAGTCTGGGAGAATTTACCCCATCAATTTTGGGAAGCAGGGGTATTTCCTTTAAAGAAGTGAAATTATTTACGGAGAACTATCAAAAATAAATTAGACTTTATTGCATCATTTTAGTAGCTCAGACAAGGTGTCATAAGTACTTGGTTTCAGGAGGTCAGTGATGGAACAAAGAGATGACAAAACCTGTGGATTTACAGTAGCTTTTATTTATCTATGCTGTTGGTTTGGTTTTTTTCATCAAGATAATTTCTTTTTCTTCACCCACTATTGAAAAAAAAATTTAAAAAATCAAGAAGGGTTTCAATATACAGTAGTTAATTACTATATTACAGCTCTAATTAAATTCTTGGAGACTCTGCACAGTATGATGCCCATGCCAAGAGGGACATAACTCGTTCTTAAGTGAATACATGTTCTTGTCAAGTTAACTTATCTGCATTTTACTCATATGAAATATTCCTCATCCCTTGCTTCTTGACACACATGACTGATAAATGTTTTAAAGGCACATTTAACATTGATATTTTTGTCATATGAAATGACAATAGCTTCAATAAAACCCAGATTTTATTTCATAGAAAGTGACATGTTGTGCAATACCAAACTCCCCAGATCATAATGTAAGCCACGCAGCAGTAAGAATATATATATTGCATCAAAACTTGTTCATTGTGTGATTCAAACCTAAATGTTTTGGCCACGTGTGAGTAGTTAAAGAGTGTTAATATTACACAATACATTGTACAAATGTAGATATTCAGAACAGTCAGAGCTCAGCTTTATCAGCTCTTCAGTTTGCTTTGAGACATGTAATGATGGGGGATTTTTTCTTACTTTATGTTATTAAACAGTCTGAGAAGGAGATACAGAAAGATAGATTTTTATCAAGTCATTTGCAGATTTAAATGAAGTGTCATGGAGGAGTTTATTAATTCTACATTTTTAATCACATATCTGTAAGGGCCATAGGTAAATTTTTTTTGTTCAGATTTTTAGATAAACATTTAAGTCCTTGTACATGTGGACAAGTCTGTCTCAAATGGTTATACTCTTGAGAGAACTTCAGTAGTCACAAAGCAGTAATGTTGTTTTCACATGGAAATAGATGGGAACAGTCTGCTTGACCTTAGGGTTCCATTAGATCAGATATCTCCAGAAATTATATGTATATGTGTAGCTTAATGACAGGGAAATTCAGCTGAACGTGCTTTGTGCTGGTATCATTAGTCCTTTGATATTAAACGTTTACATCATACCATGTCAACTTTGGCCCTGATTCAGCAGAGTATTTTAACACCTGGCTAACTTTAAGGACTTCAATAATCATCCACTCAAATGTTTAAAACCTGAAACTTGCTGAATAGGGGCCTGTTTATGTCACAGCTAAGTACTAATGCACTATTTAACAAGTATGTTATGTTGACAGGGAGCAGATGGACTCATATACAGTAGCTACATCTATATCATATATGCATCTTCAGCTGGACACACAGAGCAGAGCAGCTAAGTCTGATGGTGACTGTGATAAGTGGGAAGAAACAGTTCATGTAACTAGAACAGTGTATCCCAGGCTTGGTTTAAAGTGTAGTCATGTGCTTTGATGCTTCAGTTTGACTTTTTACATGAATTTTAAGTAAGCCTTGGACTTAAATAGCTGTTCAAAGCACCCAGAAATTCCTTTTTCAGTTTGATGGTACTTAGCAAAGCATCAATAAAAAAATGTGTACAATGTTTTGAGGGTTTATTCATTCATTGTACTAAGTCTGTCTGTCTTTACCCATACTCTTAGCTGCGTGCATTCTGCTTTATTTCATATATTCCTAAGTGGGTCAGTTTGAGAGACAATTTCTGTCTCTGAAGTTAATATCGATGTGGATGTCAATGTATTGCTTCCAAGCTGATGACGAGGCCAAGTAGCCTTTCCTTACTACTGCAAGTAAAGAAGTGGCAATTCTGTCATGAGCAAGTGAAGCAGTTTGGCCTTTTCTATGTGTGCAGTGATAATGCAGTGAAATGTCCTTGAAGGTCAGGAAAAGCTATCACAGACATCTCTCAGGAGCCTGTGAGAATTCTGCTAAGGACATGGGACTCAAGTCAATAGCTTTACATGGACAAATGTTTTAAAGAATTGAATATGGGGGCTTTTGGGGGATTTTGTCTTCTTTTCACAGGAGAATTTTTGAAAAATTAATTGCTCTCTTTTGCTGGTCAGCTTCACTTCTCGGTTTTCATTGAACATAAGTCTAAATAATTTCTGTTTCTGTTGGGTTAAGCTGAAAAATAATTAAATCAAGGGAGTTATACTGATTTAAATACCACTGTGTTTATTTGTGAAAGTTGAAAGTTTTGGCCTGTTGTACCTTTCAATAACCTCTAAAAAATCCCCTCTGTTCTTGTCTTTTTCTGAATCAGATTGAAAAGAAAGCTTTCAGGAATCTTCACTTAAAAAAACCCCAAAAGGTCATCCTCCCAGAAGTTAAATCTAACCTTGAGACAAAGACACCACTTTGGAGCAGTTCATAGCCCAGGGGTTAACATTCTCCATTCTCACACAAGACATGTGGAATTGTGGTCTCTCATCTGATGCAGGGGTTTGAACTTGCAGCTTGGGTGAGCATTCATCCTGGTCTGTGGTGTGTTTTGGGGGTTTTCTGGTTGGGCTTTTTATCCTTTTTTTCCCAACTCAGTTATTTTGGGCTTGAGAACTTTGCTATTGAAACTAGCAAGGTTCCATTAATTTTTCCTTTTCAATTAAAATGCATTTAATTGAAAAATTCAGAGTAAGTCGTATTGCTACCTGAATTTTGGTTACTGTACCCAGTACACTACCGAGATGGAAGATAGAAGAGTTGCAGCAACAGAATGAGTAAATTGTTTTAGCCTAGCCTGTGAGCAACAGACTCTTACCACCCTTTGGGAATCCCTTGAGCTCCAGAAGGGGAAGGGAGCTGCACTAGCAAACTGCCTTTTGGGGCTGTCATCTGCAAATTGAATTCTTGCTGTAGGGATGAATCAGCACTAGAAACATATGTAACTGACGACCTTTGATTTTATTATTTCTTACTGTACTTCCATTGGTCTTTTTTGTACTGCTTTTATGCAGAAGAAAGTACTTGCAATTCAAATGATGTGTAACTTCACTGCAAATGTGGTATTGCTTCCTTGTCATGAATAGTTTTTTCCTTCCTTACCATGGAAGTTATTTGCCCTGGTGGAATGAAATGCCACTTTCAGAACTGGAAATCTGCAGACTGCATTTTATTGTACCAGAGCATAAAAAAGATCAATTCTCTTTGCTCACAGTGTTCTGCACTGAAGAACTGTCCCACAGAGCAGGGTGAGGTGACTCAGAGGTTTCAGTTTTATTTTTTCAGGAGCAATCTGCTGCTTTGCTTCTTCCATGCATCAAAGCACGCTGAAAGAGGGGAATGATTTTCAGTGACTTCTGTACTCCCTGTATCAAATGCTGCATCCTCAGCTGCTGTCCATAAGAGCTCATGGAAATCCTGACTTAAAGCTGTCTGCTGGGAATTGGCTGTGGGTAGTAAAGGTGTTTTTATAGTTTGTGCAGAATCTCACATGCTGAGGCACTGGTTTTGGTTGACAACTCTTAAAAAGTAATAAAGTACAAATGATGTCCAGGAGTTGCAATTTACCCTCTGTTATAATACCTGTGAAATTGCTGGACCAAACTGGGAGCTTTCGCATAGCTGCCTTAAGTTATGACAGACTAAATCAGAAGCTTTTCCTTCCCTCATTCATTTATCCTTTCCTTCTTGGTTTCCTCTTTCCCTTTGAATATTTTTTATGAAATAAATTATTGCCACACTCAACCATTTTTAATGTTGGTTTTCGAACCCATTGTTCCTTGTTTCAAGAGGAGCATTTCACATGAGGTCCCTATTCAAAGTGAATATATATGATAAGACAAATTGTTTCAACACTTGCTTGCAAGGCCAATAAAAAGAAATGCCGTAGTGCAAATTACCCTTGCAAATGCTCTCTAAAAAGCTAATAACATTTCCCCCCCAAAGTATAGTTCCCAGCCATAAGGAGAGTTTCTCTTTCATGTTCATTTGCCACACAGATTTATAAAATGATCCCAAATCCTTGCATAGGCTGTGAGGGATTGTGGCTTTGAACTGCTGAATTGGAAAAGCTATTAATGGAAGAGGAAAAGTTTTCAATTTCAGTCAGATTGGGTCAGGATGGTATAAACTCAGCCCTCCAAGTTTTGGTGTAAGATGGAAGGCTGTTTAGTCTTTGTTGATAATTTTCATAGTAAGATTCACAAGGTTTTCTGTTTAAAGGCATGAAATGAGATAAGAATGTAAGAAAAAATCATTAGCATATTCACTGCTTTATTTTATTTTCAAGTAAAGACAGTAATTTAAATTTGTTTTCTGTGGAATATGGTATAATTGGAAACTTTTCATAATCAGAACCATTAGGGAAGTGGTCAAAAATCTTCAGAGCAGAAGTCCAACTGTTCTGCCCTGGAGCTTGTCCCCTATGCAGGGCTGTGGGCAGTGCCAGGGATGGTCGTTTCCCTGCTGGCTTTTCCCCTTCTGTGAAATCCAGGGCAGCATCAAGAGGCAGCCCTGCAGTTCTCAATCGGGTGGAGCCCCACAGGGATTGGAGGTGGGAGGTGGGCTGCCTCACCTCCAAGATCAGCAAGCTGTGTTCCCAACACTGAAAAACCCTGGAATTCTTCCACCCAGGGATGGTTTCCAGCAATGCACACTTTCCCTTTTTAATCGGACCTGCAGTGTCTCGGTGATTGTAAAGGACTTTGAGAATCGGAACTTAGCCAAATTACTTCTCCTTCATGCCATTTTGACAGAAGGCTTTCACAAAAATTAAACAGTAAATAACTCCTGTGAAATTGCATCTTGTATTTACTGCTTTTAGTGATGGTGGGATAAGCGATCGAGTGAGTGCCAAGCGAGCTGGATTTGTGTGTTTTTACAAAGAATGCCTCCCACCAACTTTTCCTGGAGAGCTTCTCTAGGTATATTGGGAGGGGGACTGTGGCTGTTTACAATCCTTTTCTTCCCAGCCCATAAAAGTGACTGTGGAAGGCACTGGGCACTAATCACTGGACTTGGAGCAGTGACTGAATTTGTACAGGCTCCTGACAGACACCCAGGGCTACCAGCCCTCAGTTGTTTCCAGCCTGTCTAAGGTTTGAAGAAGCGGTGTGGGAGATTTGCCTGCGAAAGACTTCCCAGCCTTACCTTGAGCTAGATGGGACTGGCGAGGTGGTGGCTGCTATTTCTCCCCTTCTAACTGCTCATGACATGTTTTGAAGCAGAACATGTGTGGGGCTGTGTCCTTCTGATGGAGCCAGCCCTATCTCCTTCCCCCATTTCCTTTCTGTTGTTAATCTGGTAACTGGCCACTTATCCCATTTATTATCCCTGTAATTGGGACTGAGAATGCCTGTAGCAGGTGAGCCCCATGCCTCTGATCCCTCCTCCCACAGCCTCAGACCCACAACCCTTCCCCCTCTCCCTGTAGCAGCAATCCCTGAACACAAATAACTCTCAGAAGCCTGGTGCTGCTATATATTTGATTTTGTTTGCAAGCTTGTCTTATGACCAGCTCGCAGTGTGGGAAGAAGCAGGGAGTGGGGAGATGGAGAGAGAGAGTTGTTGCAACATATTTTAACATATGTGCTTTAGGCCTCTTGGTGGACTCCCTCTTGGGAAGAGGGGAGGGAGCATGCCCCTAAGCAGTTGGCTGGCTTTGCTTGTTTCTATAGCAGCCTGAAGGAGGAAAATCATGTTTTAACAATAATATATTCAACCAAAAACCCCTAACAATTACAGAAGAGTCTTTTTTATTATTATTAAAGAAATTGCATTAAAGATGAATGAGCATATATTGGAATAATTATGTTTTAAGGTGTGTAACATTAAAAGGTACTGAATGGAATATCGACTGTTTTGTAGGAACGGTAATAATGAGATTTCTGTCACTTAATCTTACAATAATTGGGTTATTACTATGCAAATTAAGGTATTACTTAAAAAAAAAAAAAAAAAAGGAGGTAAGACAGATCCTTGAGGCAGCCATTTATCTGTCCTTAAAGCTATGCTGTCGATTCTCTTTAGGCTGAAGATCCTTTTTTAAACAATTTGGAGATGCTAATTTCATTATTTTTTTCACCTGTGTTTCCTTCTAGGATGTTTTTTATTCTCCCCAGGTAGCAGATCAAGACTGGTGGTTTTTAAACATTTTCTAGTCTCTTATGGATTCCTTTAGGAATAATTAGATCAAATAACTATGATTATTACCTTTTTGTTCCCTCTTTCTTTTAAATAAAATAATGATTTGTGTGTTTTGCCTGAGATTTTTACAGCGGGATCACAGAGAATACACATAAATTATTTTGTTTCTTCTTTTCCTTTAGCAAAGAATTATTGAGCAGCTCGTTACAGATTTCCTGATTTCCATTAGTTATTCAAGTTTACTTACTGGCCAATTACTGGCCTTGAAGAGGAATGGAGGAAAGCTCAGCATTTGTATTTTTTTGTTTGAGACCTTGGTAGCTTTTATGGGATCCACCAGAGGCCTGCTGGCATTTTGCTCTGTCCTTGGTTTTTAGAGGTAATATTTAAGACTGGGCTGCCAATGGGAATTTCCTCATTTCAGGGTGAGTCCTTTGTAACACAAGTGTTTGTAGAAATTTTGTTTGTGGGAGAAAAGGTGCTCCTCTTTTGGTCTTTTTTTCTACTGAATACAGGGTGACTCTCACTTTTTCTCTTTTTGGGTCACTGCTCTCCCACTCTGTATTGAAGGCTGGTTCTGATTACACTTGGTTTTAACACTTTCAGATCTTTTTTGCTCCTTTTATTTTTTTTAAATGCACAACTCCCAAGACAAGTGGAGAACTATAGAGAGCCAGAGTGGGTGCAGAATTAGCACTTGAGGTCTTATCCCATCACAGGCAGCAGCTTTCTCTGTTACTTTCTGCAAGCAGCTTAATCTATTCTCATTTTCTTTAGTGCAAGTGGGATGTAAGTGTATCAAATTCACTAATGCTACGGGTAGTTAAAGGAAAGGGTATTCTCTCACTGTTTACCTGCTTATACAGTGGGATGAATAACAGCATACTAAGAACACATTTAATGGTTAAAATCCATAAATTCATCAGGGCTTTTAAGGTGATTTGTTTCATGAATTAGTAACAAGTTTATTAATGATGCTGAGTAATTTTGCAAAATGTACTTTGATAATGCCCTGGATTTTTCAACACTGGGAATTATTTCGTATTTCTTATGGCAGCAGTTGTGAGTTGCTGCCTGTGACAGAGGAGGGCATTTATATTATATACAAGTTATTCCAAATCCCTTCCTCATGCCCCCATCTTTCCCTGGAAGTGGATGATGCCATATCACTTGCTAAGGAGAAAGCTTGGTGAAAGCTGTGAACTTCCACGATGTCCTTGAACATAAAAACAATGAACTACACATTACTGATGATGTGGTGTCACACTTTGTTTCATGGTACCTACTATCCATCCAAGAGAAAGCTCTTAACCTATTAGGGATTCATAAAGAGGTGAAGTCCTTTTATTGACTCTTAACTGACAATTTCCCCTATGCTTAGTGTATTAAGTCTTGCTTGATTAACTGCTCTGGAACAAACTGAGCCCTTGACCTTGTGGACCCCAGGTTGTTTGATTTAATCATCAGGAAGAGTCTGTCTGTTTAGGTGGCCTGAAAAAATGAATTGTAATCTTCACTTGGATCTGAACCACAACAGCATAGAGTCAAAGAAAAATCACCACAATAGAAATAAGATGACCAGAAAAAAAGACCAGTGCAATTTCTTCCTACAAGGGCCATGTAAAACACCATTGGTGACCCCTAAGCCTTTGCAGCCCTCTTATTTCTGTGGTGAGGGGCGATGGCTGAACTAGCTGCAGTGAAATAAAATAATAATAAGCCATTTTCCAGAACTCACAGTTAAAAAAAAATATGTTTGAAGCTCAAAAAGATGATTTTGTTTAAGATTTCAGTTTAACACATATGCATCCTGCCCTGGTGATTGCTTGTGGTTGCCAGGAAGTTCTCCAAGAAATCTGCAAAATGTCTAGTCTGTGTAACAGACGGGAGAGCTGGAAAAATTGTGTGCAAGTCCAGAGTTTTAGATTTCTTTCTCTCTTTTTGGACCGCTTAGATAGGATGTGTGAAGCTCAAATTCTCTGTCTACACCCATTTGAACAAAACCTCAGAGCCTTTATTGAGTCTGTTCTTCCCTCACAGTTCCAGGTTGAGAACAGGGTGAACTCCTTAGCAAGCTGTGCATGGTAGAATTGATGAGGGAACAACATAAGCATTCCTTAGGTGGGAACTGAAATTTGAGCAACTACTTACCCTATTTTGGTTAGTACTACTGCTATATCCCACAGTGTGGAAAACCTATGGGATTACTAGCTAGGCAAGAACATCTCCTGTCTTTGCTATGGCCTGTATAATACATCCTTGGAGCATGATGGGATCCCACAGTGGTCTTAATTAATGAGTGAAATATGTACTGCTACACCAAAGTTGCATTTCCTCTTTATTGGCTGACAAGGGCCATGATTTCCCATGCTGGGGGCAGATCAGAGCAATAGGAGAAATGAAAGCCACCCATTTTTACTTCCAGGTTCCTCAAGCTTCACATGCCTCCACAGCTGGCTGTACCTTCACCTCTTTTAATTCCACCTCTTCCAAGGGTCCTTTGCCAAACACCACCCTTCTCTGCGTGCTGCCTTTATTTATTTATTGCTGTTTCTCTGGGTTTATTTTACTGCTGGTCTCTTAAATTTGTTACGGAGTCTTTGATAGCCATTGCTGGGTAGGAGGTGTAAATGTGGTCATGGTCTCTAATGAGCTGAACTTGTTGGTACATAGTTTTACCAGCCAGATGGAAGGAGTGGTGGTTCATTGTTTTTATCTGTAAAAACCCATAATGATGATGTTTTAAAAAAATAATTTATTGAGTAGTTTACATACCAAGCCTGGAAGCACTCTGATCTTTTCTAATGCTTTTGACTTTAACTGTAGATATCCATTAAATATTTTATAATATTTTTCTTTCTAAAGACAAATATAAAATAAGAAAAAGTTCTGTCCCATCAGCACGTCTGAAGTCACTGCTGTTGAGTCTTCCGTAGCAGACAGAGAAAAAGATTTTAACAGTTGTAAGTTGAAGCAAAACTGGCTGAAACGTGTGTTTAGATAGAACAAGATTGGTTGGGAGTGAGATGTGGGAGTCATCAGCACAGAGGTGGTGAATTGAAGCCATCATTCCTCAATGATGTGAAAATACAGAGCTATAATGCATATAATTGCTCAGATACTAGAGGGACATTAAAAATACACAGTGTTTTATGTAACATAGCAATTTATAAAAATGCAGTAGCAGTTAGTGTGGGGGTAGTGGGAAACCCTATAATTATTTGGGATATGATGTTAATAGATCCAATAGCAAGCTCAGATGCTAAGCTCTAAATAATTAATTTTTGTTTTACTTTTTGCTGGTTTTCATCTTTCCCTTTATATTTCTCATATGAAACTCTGTCATCTCTTTTCATTCTGACTTGGTGGTAGGCAATTTCACCCTCCTGTGTGATGGCAGGCAGATGGCTCTCTCTGCAAATAATATTTAATGCTGTTCTGTCACTTGGCCACTGGGCAGCATTGTAGCAGTAGGGTAGTTGAATTCTCTCTGTGGTGAGTAGTAACATGCTTTGCCTTTCCTGAGATAAGGTTTGTGATTCCAGGCTTGTTCATGAATGTGCTTTTTCCCAGGAGACTGTGCAAAACACTTGCTGAGGCACCAGGTCAGCTGTTAAAAGCTAATTCTCAAATGGGTTCAGCTCTCAGTCCACATGTGGATAACCTATAAGTGGGAGTAATTGAGACATTTAACCAGACAAAAATCCATGTTGCAAACCAAATGAAGAGGTTATTATAGATTCATGATGCATTGTTTTCACTTGTAGTCAAGGATGATGATCCTGGGTATATATCTCAAAAAAAAAAAGTATGTGAGGTAAAAATGTTTATAAGTTTAAACCTGAATAAATAAAATGCTGTCATTTTAATCTTAACTCTTGACTGAAAGTGGATGATATAGAGCCATGTTCTCTGGAAATCTTCATGAATGCAAGTAATTTCTCTTGACCTTGAATTTCTCAGTTGGGTGTGGAGGAATGACTTCTCACAGCTAACAATAGTGAACACTGGAATTAGCACTATAAGTATGGTGAATTTGAAGCCCCAGGCCTGTTAGTTGGTTGGGGCTTTTGCGTTTTCCCCACTTCATGAAATCTTCTTTTCAGTGTTCATGCAAACCTTATTTCAGTTTCATGTTGCATGGTTTCATGTCCCTTTAGTTTCCCTTAGAGTTCAGGCTTTGAATAAAACCCAAACCCTAGAATGAAACTCAGCTTAAACCATCACCACACTTTACGCAGTTTCTACCAAAACCCATAACTTAACCACACTCACTCAGTCGTAGGCCTGGTTACACCAAAAAGATTCTGAAGCCTTGCTAAACATTCAGTAAATCTGGATTCCTTGGACTTCCATATATCCTGATATAGAGCCTTGAGGATGAAGTATAGTCACCAAATTCTGGAACTGCTCTTTAGTATCTTGGATGACTTTTGGGGCTAAGGTTTTTTTTTAATTGACCTAGAAAATTGATGAAGCTGGCCTGAACAATCTCTCTGAAGTGCCTCTTCCTTTTTTTGTATGGCTTGGTAGAAATACAATTAGCAGATAATACCCCTCACTATGTTCCTGTGACAGGAAGGATACTAAGCACAGGTTCTTCTCAAATGTCCTTATGAATCACCTCAGATTTGAGCATAGCATGTGAGATCTTCGGGGTTTTTACTTTTTTTTTTTTTTTTTTTTACCTTGCAGGGAATCTCTTGAAAGGGGGTTATAGCATTAACAGTAACATAATCTCTTGGGAGTTCATTTTTGCATTGAAAATACTATAATCTTCTGGGGGTTAATGTTTATAATTTGATGAGCAATATTTGACTTTTGACATCTTCTTCCTTACCCCATTTTTCACCAAAAAAGTCAGTTGTAACCAAACTGCTGGTATTGTTGGATAACCATTCTGTGAGAAATGTTGAACGAAGATGCACTCTCTCTATGTGTATAACCAGTTACTGCCTTATTTCTCATAAACTATGTAAAACTCCCTGTATCCACCAAGAGCCAGACTTTTACCTTGGACCAGCTTCCAGAGGACAGGCTCAAGAGTCACATTTTGGTCTGTGAGCCCAACTTCTCTGATTTAGTTTTGGTTAGGCCTGTGACCCCAGTTGTCAAGGCCTCCACCTCTGAACTGGGAAGCACTGGTCAGGCAGTTTCTGCTTTGGCAAATTTCCATTTGGTTAATTACATGCTCTTTACTTTTGGTATCTTCTTTGACTTCAAATCTGGGAGCAAATCTGCTTAATTTCTTTTTGTGAAGTGGTGCCATTGCTTCATGGTTACGATCTATTTCAGAACAGGGTTGGGAAAGTACTGCCTGTCCATGATTTGTAAATGATTGCTGGGTGCTTGGAATTGCAGGGAGATTGGTGTCTGTGGATGGATATGTTCACATAATTTTGTCTACATATGGCTGTTGAACTTGGCCAGACAACAGTCCTAATGAAGCTAATAACACCAAAGATAGGATCTTTGGGAAATTTGGATGTTCTGCACCTCCATCCATACCAGTGGAATACTTTGTAGGGATGCAAGGTCCCTAGTTGGGTTGCAATGGGAAACTTAGTTTGTAATGCATGTTTCAAGTTGCTTTTATTTATTTGTTTTCTTTCAGGAAAAATGTTAGTTTCGTGTATATCATTACAACATCTTCCTGGGCAATGGAGATACCATGCCTTTTTCTCTTTGCTTTGGGAATATTTGCTTTAGGAATGTTGCTGGGGGATTTCTTCGGCAGTAATCAGTAGATGACAATATTACAGTTCAAACTTAAATCTTTAATCCTAGACTGTACCAAATATAAGGAATTATTACCATTTTGGTTTGAACTTTTTCTGTGAAGAGTTTATGCCAATATTTTCTTCAAACTAAAGAAACAATTTGTAATTTCAAAATGGATCTGTAGTTTCAAAGAGGTGACTATCACATCTATTCTTTTAAGACATCAGTATCCAAACTTGAGCAATATTTGATGTTGGCTAGAAACAACAGCCTAAATCAGTACTGAAATCTTTCTCCTGACCCATTTGCCACTATTATATTAATAACTGTCATTTATGTAACATCTTTCATCATGCTGAATATCCAAGCAATTTACAAACACGTGCCTTGATTCCTCAGAGAAATCTGCAGTTAGTCAGGTTTAAATTTGTCTGGGGTCAGGGAGGTTAATAACTCGATTCCTTCAAAAGGTGCCACGGTTTTAATGACTGCAGCCCCCAGGACCCCTGAGACTCTCCTGCAGAAACAACACCTCTGGCTGCTGGGCTCCCACTGCACCCTGCTGCAATTCTCGGGCTGGAATACTGGCTGGCTCGGGCAGGGGACAACTCCACCTCTGGAATTAGTCGTGTTTTCTGTAGGACCTCTGATGTTCTGCATTTTATTTTCTGCCCTCTATAGAGGCCATCCCTCTCCATTCTTGCCATCCTGAGATAAGGATGCAGGTGGTCAGGTGTCAGGGTAGCAGGGTATGTTTGTGTGTGAGGGTTTGGCATGTGTATGGGTTGTTTGTTCAGGTTTTTTATTAAAATGTAGTGAGAGGGGGAAATATGAAACCACAATACTGTCAAAGCTGAGTTTTGGTGGCTACCTTTCAGGCTTTATCCTAGCATTTCAAATGAATGATGCTTTTAAATTAGTGGAAATCTGGGGGTATTTGAGCCTTGGTGATTCTGAAAATAGATATTTATGCAGATGAGAGTGATGTGTGCATGCTACAATTCACCACTGTCTAACTCCAGATGTCAAGCACTTCACTGTTCCCAGTGCATAGGTCTAAAATATGTTCATGAATAACATAAACTTGGTTTTACAACCACTCATATTTAGACTGATTATAGGAGCTTAGCTACATCTGTGTACTTCGTGCATGACTTCTTGTTCAGGAAAGTATCAAAAGGGATTACTAAAAGGCATTTTCATTCATTGCTTGTGAGGTTTAAGAGGTTAGTCTTTGAAGAAATGGGTCTCATTATAACATGTAGCACTTCTTTGTTTCACTATGACAGATGTATATTTTATTTGGAAGTATTAGGATACTTACGTATTTAAACAGAATTGAAGGATCTTCTTGAGTTGGACTCTAACTTTTAAACAGATATAGGTGAAGTATTGGAATCAGGTATATGCCCTCCAATGTTCCAAATGGAAAAAAAGAAAGTGTTGTGTGTACAATAATTACACCTAAGATATCATGTTTAATGTTTATATTCTTCTGTTAACTTAGTATTATCTGCATTCACAAATCATTTATAGATAACTGGATATTTATCTAGATAACCAGGAAAGCAAACATGCAGTCGATGAGATTTTGACGCTGAAGCAGAGTCATTTGACTCATTACAGCAAAGCTGGAGTATTGTACTATATATGCAAGTAGAGAGCATTAGTGGGAGTGCTCTTACAGGATATTCTCATATGAACTGTGCTGTAAAATGTCACAGTAAAATGTAGCTGCAAGGCTATTGGAAATTAGTAATTTAGGTAGTATAAGTATTATTTTATGAGGTTTATCCATTTATCAGTGGTACCCAATTCTGTTGTATCCTAGAGAAATGCCTTAGCTGTAGAGAGAGACAGGTATATATGTATAGTTCAGTGTCTTGAGGGAGTGGGGAGTTATGATTTCAGCTGCTCCACAATAGAGTTACTTTTGTGGTTATCTGCTGTCAGTATGACTGTAGTTTTTATAACTACTGATATTTTTAATAGATACCCTCTTTTTTTCAATTTAGTGCAAAAAACAGATGAAATGGAAAAACTGGTACAGTACTTGTCAATGAGATTATAAGAAAATTTATCTCCTGTATTTGAGCTGTTGTCTTAAAATACCAAGTCTCTCATTAAAAATAAAATGCTATTACCCTTGATATTGCAGTTTATGATGGCCTTACCTTACAGTATTTGGGGCTGTTACTAACACTTTTGACAAGGATATTCTGTGTCTTGTTTCTAATTCTGTCATGAGCTAAGGAGCCCAAGCCCTGTGCTGTGAGCAGGTACTGCTGAGCTCTCTGAAGTGTCAGGCCCTTCAGCATAAGGCAGTAAGTGACAGAGCACTTGATGCTGGCACAAGTAGAACTGGGTTTGAGGGTACCTGTCATGAAATAGCATTAGGCCACTCCATAAATAGAATCTTTGCAACAAGTCAAGCTGAAGGGAGACCATTTAATAATTCTCTTTTCTGGTTTTGTGACATCAGGCATTGCATATTTGAGCATTCACTGCTTCTTCTGCAGCAACCATTGCATCCTAGTAAACTCCTTAAGATTGTTCCCTGAGAGGAAAGGCTGTGCTCAGTTCAGTGCAGTGGTAATGCTGTGGCCAAGGCATTTCCCAAGGAGGTTTTGGGATGGCTGTAGGCAAGCAGCCCCATGGCAGCAGGGCTGGAAGCCTTGAGCTACTGTGCTCTAGACAGACAGACTGTCTGCACACGTGGGCCACAGCTGAACACTTACAGCACCACTGGCCACGGCTTTCTCTTGCCTAGATCTTAGGTTTATTTTAGCGTATTACTTACTGTCAAAAATTTCTGAAAAAAACCCCAAGTGTGTAATTCTGCATGAGGAAGAGTTCATTAGGTGCTTGGGGTTAGCTCAAGGTTAGCAGGATGTTCACAGGTGTCAGGTGTCAATCTGTGGTTAAGGGGAACAGGGTTCCTGCTTGCCTTGAGCATGGAGAGCATCCTTGACCATTGCTAAGTACTGTTTTATTTCTCTTCTCTACAAAGTGGTGCAAGCCTCAAGGGTTAATTTGCCTTTTCCTTAAAGTTGTGAGGAAAAAGCCCTGACAAATATCACCTTGCTGACCTTTGAAACCTGCCTGAGTGTTTGGGTCTCAAGACAGTGAGCATTGTTGTGACAGCACCAGCAAGGGTTAATCAGCCCTGCCAGCCTGAACAATGGAGACGGGGGCAGCTTTAAACGAAATGAGCTGAATATTTCATTCGGCCACTCAGCTGCCTGCTCCAATTGCCTCCTTTGCTAAAATGAGAGCTTAATCTAAAGTGACAACAACATCAGTTTCTATGTGCTCCAGTCACACAGAACATGACTTCCTTAACATAAACACTATTTACATGGACCGTCTGGATATAGCAGGGAATCAGGAGCATGCCCAGCTAAGACAGAAGCTACAGTGAAGGACAAATAACAGGCAGCTGAGAATTAACATTGGCAAATGAAAGCCTGACCCTCAGAGGGCATGTCCCTGTTACATTTTAAAGCTAGAAAGCCTTGCACCAGTAACCTTACTGCCAGTAAAGACTATATAATTTAAAAGAAAATAGTACCTTTTCAGTTTAGGTACTTAACCAAACCCGTTAAATCTGACCCATTTTCCTACTCTGTGTGACGTGAGATGGCAGACCCCCAGCTGCAATTACCAGTCACTCAAACAGCTGGAACTGATAAAAGTCTCCTGTCCTTGTGCTCTCATCTCAAAGCAGGTCCTTGGTTTTGGTGTGGAAGTAGGGATGCTGCTGGGCAAAGGCAGGGGGCCCAGCCCAGCACCTCCCTGTGCCAGCAGACCTCTGCTGTACGTTGTGTGGAGAGGCTGTTCCTGCAGCTCCAGGGTGCTGTGCTGCTGCTGGAAGAGCAGGCAGTGCTCTGGCTGCTCCATGAGGCACAAACAGGAGTGTCCACCGCCAGCTTCTCCCCTGGGATCTAGCTCTCCACAGGAATGAATACCTGTGGTCCACTCGCCATGGGGAAGCTGTGCCCAGAGCAGGGGTCAGAAGGTTGGATTCCTCTTGCCCTGCTGTAACCATAAGGTCACTTTGTTTATTCCAGCAGTATCCCAGCCCTGCAATCTTTTGTTTTTTTATTTTTTTTATTTTTTTCCCAGTGCCATGGATTTTAAGTATTTATTCTCCACTGTGTTGTCAGACTTCTAAAAGGTGAAGGCCTCCTCATTTGGAAAACTCTAGATAAATTATTGGGAGGGAAGGCAGAGTGAGAGAGAGTTTGTGGTACTCTAAGCCAGGAGAGACTAACACATCCTTTTTTCCTTGCTGATGTGAGTGCTGTGCAGCCCTGACCTTGTCCCAAGGGGTAAGTGTGCTTTTTCCACATCCCTTGTGGTGGATGCTGTGGCTGTCCAGGCAGCAGGTGTGAGCACTGCTCATATTCAGGTAGCCCTATTATTCCCCCCTTTCCTTATTCCTTCCCTCCTTCCCATGTGCTTGCTGTTTGTGTGGTGTCACTTGTTCAGCTGGGCGGGCAGAGCACTGTGCAACAGCACAGGACTAACAGGACTAGGTATCAATCCCCCTTTGAGTAATATTGGGAAATTTACGTTTTCTTGACAGCTGTATTGAGAAGACAGTTGTTCAAGCAGGTATTACTCACTAGTTACTTTACAGGACATTTCCCCCTGTTTTTGCCATCCTCAAATTAAAATTTTATCTTTAAAAACATTAAAGGAAGTGTGGGGTAAGTGAGGAGTTGGGTTGAGCAGGACAATAGGGTACCTCGGTCTTAATCAGACCCTGCAGAAATAGAAAACACCTGAAAAATGGGGAAGAATTGTCATCTGAAGAAGAAAAGGTTTCCTTCATTGGTCTAACAGTAGAACTTACAAAAAAACTACTGATCCTGAAAGAATTCTTACTAGTCATGTTGGAGCATTTACTATTCTGAAAATTCAGAACATGGTGGTAATGTTTACTGTCTTTTATTACTGAATGTTACTCTTAAAATTTTGGACATTTATGAAGTGTACAAAATGAATATTTGCATCAAATGAGCAGTTCAGTGACTAGAATCCTGTAGCTGAAATCCAGAGCAGTTCCATCTTCATAGTAAAGATGAATTACTTTTGCCAAGTTAAGTGGACTTTTGTGACATTTTAAAAAACATACTGACGTTAACTTTGAGCTGCTGTAGCATCACTTTAAAGAAGGAACATAGATCACTTACAGTGTCAATACAAATCTTAAAATAGTAGCCAAAATCTGTGCTTTTTGATGCTGTCTGACTACTGTCTTCCTTTTTCTCCACTTTTGGTTCCAAAAGGGAGTGTAAGCAGTCACAGATTTACAGAATTACAGATGTATTCCCTACACCATAAGAAAACAAGGTCTACTATTGCTGAGCTGCAATGCACTGGCTCTGATTCAAAAACTAACACCTCTTCAAAGAGAGCACTCACTAAAATCAGCTCATCACTGAAGTGCAAGGGAAAAAAGGCAAGACAAATTTGACTACAGGGGTGTATCAGGGTCATCTGAAACTCCATCCCACAAGCAGCCTTTGTCAGGTAATGATACTGACCATCAGCTGAGAGATTTCCAGAGGTGCAGGATGTATGAATCATTGAATCATAGAATGTTTTAGTCTGGGAGGGATCTTAAGCTTATTTCTTAAAAGGGCCACTCAGTGCTGTTTATGCCATAGATCACTCCCATAGCTTTAGTCCCAGAAACAGGCACTGTGCCTAACTGGAGTTGGGTATCAGAAGAACAACAGGATATGCCTCACTGCCTTTTTTCTTTTTTTTTTCTTTTTTTCTTTTTTTTCTTTTTTCTTTTTTCTTTTTTTTTCTTTTTTTCTTTTTTCTTTTTTCTTTTTTTTCTTTTTTCTTTTTTTTCTTTTCTTCTTTTTTTCTTTTTTTTTTTCTTTTCTTCTTTTTTTCTTTTTTCTTTTTTCCTTCTTTCTTTTTTCTTTTTTTTCTTTTTTTCTTTTTTCTTTTTTTCTTTTTTCCTTCTTTCTTTTTTCTTTTTTCTCTTTTTTTCTTTTTTCTTTTTTTCTTTTTTCTTTTTTCTTCTTTTTTTCTTTTTTATTTTTCTTTTTTTATTTTTTCTTTTTTTCTTTTT
>VXBI01002833.1:419409-517134 GCA_013397375.1 Toxostoma redivivum | reverse complement strand
TCTTTTTTCTTTTTTCCTTTTTTCTTTTTTTCTTTTTTTTTCTTTTTTCTTTTTTCTTTTTTCTTTTTTTCTCTTTTTTCTTTTTCTCTTTTTTCTTTTTTCTTTTTTCTTTTTTTCTTTTTTCTTTTTTCTCTTTTTTCTTTTTTTTCTTAAGAAGATGGAAAAACTGAAAGAAGTATAAGAAATAAAATGGCAAGAAATGCACCTCTTTACAGCTGGATACACATTTAGCCTTATTCCAAGGAACTGGAAGTCCTAGTGAGCTCTTTGTTGTTAGACAGATTTATCTTGATGGATCCACTTATCCATTTCAGAGCAAGCCCTCTCTCTTAAATCCAAGACTGCTGTTTGGCCATGTCATGTACTGATGTTAGGAATGGCAGGACTCCTTTGTGGAGAGGTTGATTTCAGGTGCTTCTAGGTAATATAGGATTTCTACATAGGTGAACTTCAGGCTCTCCTGTCCTCATCCTGAGGCCCAAAAAAAGTATGGATTAGGGACCATTAACCCCTTCTTGGTCTGTGTTTGTACAAGCAGGAAAGATGCAGCATAGTGGCCTTCATGTTGCAGAGTAGCTCCTGGATGCTAATACAAGTGATTACTAAAAAATCTCGTTTCTGAGGATTGCTAATCTCTCTATTAGAAATATGCTTATTACATAGTTATAAAATTAATGAATGTATTTTTTAACATGCAATAATTATCTAATTAAATATAAGGCATTCATTTAAGTAGACTAGCTCTCTTACTAAAATGCTGTCTATTACAAGTAGATTTATTGAGGATTTACAACTACATAATAATAATAATAGAACTATCTATTTCATGATTGTTAATCCTCAGTGAATGTTTTTAATAATTAATTGGCACTTAACTAAAGGATTATGTTCATTGTAATGGAGTTTATGAAGCAATAGAACATTTTTGTGTATGATTAAGTGCTAAAGGGGATATGCCTATGATATGGTTAAATAATTGGGAGTGGGACATGATAATGACACATGTGACAGAAAACCAAACCACAAAACCAAACAAAAAAGGTGGGGGGGATAATGAGAAAAAAATCACCTGTAGTAGCAAAATTTTTATTTCTATTATTACCTGATACATTTTTGAAAGTATTGTTTCATTTCTTTTATATTATGTAGGAGAAGCAGTAGCTGCCTACTTAGACAGCAAGATATTTAATGTTGGAAAATAGGTAAATGGGAGTTTAAAATGTGAAATATTTCAGTTTGACTGGTGAAGATCTTTCAGTATTTGAGTTTTCTTCTTGAAGTCTCTACTAAGCACATGAATTAGTGAACTAGAACATAAATCCAATATTAATTGTGACTCAAGGAGTTCCAGGAATGTGTATCTGTGTGTTGGTTCTGCCTGGCCTGGTTTTTGGTAGCAGGGGTGGCTTCTGTGAGAAGCTGCTGGAAGCTTCCACCGTGTCTGGCAGAGCCAAGCCCTGATGGCTCTGAGGATGGACATGCTGCTGGCCAAGGCTGGGCCAGTTAGAGCTGATGGCAATGCCTCTGTGGTAACAGATTTTAAAAGAAAATCAAAACAAAGATAGTGGGGCAGTTTTAACTCCAGGTAGAGAAGAGGAGGAGGAGAGAACATGTGAGGGAAACAACATGGGGACACCAAGGTCAGGGCAGAGGAGGGGCAGGAGGTGCTCCAGGGGCCAGAGCTGAGATTCCTCTGCAGGCTGTGGTGAGACCATGGGGAAGCAGCTGTGCCCTGCAGCCCATGGGGATCCATGGGGATGCAGTGATCCACCCACAGCCCATGGGATCTATGGGGATGCAGAGATCCACCCACAGCCCCTGGGGATCCATGGGGATGCAGAGATCCACCCACAGCCCGGGGCAGAGGTGCCCACCCCAGAGCAGCTGTGGATGCTGGAGGAGGCTGTGATCCAGTGGCAGACCCAGTGGAGAGAGGGCCCTGCTTCCAGGCTGGAGCAGCCTGTCCTTGTTGGACTGCACCCCGTGGGAAGAGAGACCCACACTGCAGCAGTTTTGGGAGCACTGCTGCTCATGAGAGTGGAACCACGCTGGAGAAGTTCATGGAGAACTGTCTCCTGTGGAAGGGACCCCATGGTCTCCCAGGGGAAGGACTCCTCTCCCTGAGCAGTGCAAGAAAATCTCGGTGATGAACTGACCAAAACCCCCACGCCCTGTCCCCTGTGCTGTGGGTGGGAAGGAGGGAGGGGCTGGGGGAAGAAGAGGTGTTTTTAAGGGCTTATTTTACTTCTCATTATCCTCCTCTGATTTTGTTAGTAATAAACTAACATAGTAATAAAGAGGTACTTTGTACCTCTAAGTTGAGTCTGTTCTGCCCTTGGAATGTTTTCTCCTGGTCCTTATCTCAACTCATGAACTCTTCATTAATTATTTTCTCTCTTCTGCCCAGCTGTGGCAGGGCAGGATGAGAGAGTGGCTTTCGTGGGTGCCTAGTGTTTGGCCAGTGTCAAACCATGACACCGTACCAACTGTTACAGGATACAACAGAAAGTTGCATATTACACTAGAGCACAAAGATATGCTGTGAATTTTTCATTGAGTCAATTATGGAAGCAAACAGGAGAAAACACATATTTGTTGGTTTAGCTGACCCAACAGATACTGGTCCTGACATAAACTTTAAATTTCAACTAGAAAGGCTGAGTCAGTGCAGTTAATCATCAGTCATTGCTGTGAATACCTTTAGATTTTTTGTGGATGAAAAAATTATAATGCAACCATGAAGCTTTCTAGTGAATATTTGGTAAATTCCTGCAGTTAAGGCATTAACACAGCTTCCTCAGGTCTCTGCTTTGGGACCAGGGCTCTTTGATATCTTTATCAGTGACACAGTGAGATTGAGCACACCCTCAGCAAGTTTGCAGATGACATAAGCTGACCAGTGCAGCTGACAAAACAGAAGGAAGAAAGACCTTAGACAAACTCAAGAATTGGGCCCATGGGAACATCACGAAGTTCAACAAGTCCTGCACCTGGGCTGGGGCAATCCCAGACTTGAACAGAGGAATATTTGGAGCAGCCCTGAGGAGGAGGGCTTGGGGGTTCTGGTAAATGAAAAGTTGCACATGAGCCAGCAGTCTGTGCAGTGGCAGCCCAGAAAGCCCATGGCATCCTGGGCAGCATGCAAAAGCTCCATGGGCAGCAGGGGAGGAAGGGATTCTGCCCGTCTGCCCCGCTCTGCTGAGACCCACCTGCAGTGCTGCATCCTGCCCAGGGGTCCCAGCACAGGAAGGACCATTAGAATGGGACCAGAGGAGGCTACCACGATGATCAGAGTGATGGAGCACCTCTCCTATGAGGAAAGGCTGGGGGAATTGGAGCTGTTCAGTCTGGAGGAGAGATATACCTTCTGAAAAAGTGAGTTTTTATGTGGACTGATGGTGATAGGACAAGGGGGAATGGTTTTCAAGCATGAGAGATTCAGATCCCAGAGCAGCTGTAGATTCCTGGAAGCATTCAGGGAAGGTCAGGCTGGATGTTGAGTAGCCTGTTCTAGAGGGTGGCATCCCTGTCCATGACAGGGTGGAGTTTTGTTGGAGCTGGATGATCTTTAGGCTCCCTTCCAACCCAAGCCATTTTCTGCTGATTCTATGATCTGTATACAGATGCAATGGGTTGCTTCAAAAAGAAGTTGTTCTATATATTGCATATTTTCAAGTGGAAAGTGATAACTTGAAATAAATGGGAAATATTCAATAATGCAAGTTACTTATAAGTTTGTTAATGTTAGTGCTGACATAAAATAATGTGGCCAGCTTTACTGTTTGAAGACCTTTAACCTCATGATATCCTTGTAGTCCTCCTGAGTTGCATCCCCTTTTACCAAAGGCTATTAACTCCCTCCCTTTCCCCTCAAATACTAGATAAAGTGAAATTGAAGTACAAAATTTACTGTAGCTATTGGTGTGTGTTTGCTTGGATGCTCTGTAATCCAGACTTCTTACAACAAATCATTTTGCCCTGGTTTGTGTAAAGTGTTTTTGAAATTTGGTCTTTCCAAATTGGAATGTGTTTGAATCACATAGTTCTGATGAGTTTTGGAAGTGAAGGTAATGATGCTGGTGGTTTTTTTTTGTTTTGTTTGTTTGTTTGTTTGTTTGTTTTTTGGTGTGGTTATTTTTTTTTTGGCAATGTTACTAGTGCCAGTAATACAAGGGCCTCAGAAAATTTAGAGATGGGGGAATCAAGATGTATTGGATATCCAAAAATCGTTTATTTTTGAAACTCATTGCTTGTAGTATTTTAAGACAGAAACTTTTTGAGTAATGAGAAAAAGGGGCTTTAGAGCCAGATCTCAGACTGAGGAGAAGTTCTGTTGTCCTCTTTAAGCTTAATGTCTCTGAACTCAGACTTTAATTGGCAACACCCTGACAGCTGGGAAGGCCCTGAAGGTTCAAGTTCTGCAGACTCCCAGGAGTTCAGAGTGTGACGTGCAGGTGGCCATCACCTTTAAACACAACTCTACAAGCTTTAAAAAAAATATAAAGGTAAAAACAACAAAACAAATCTTGTTATCAGGTTAATTGAGCTTTTCAAAGGGTGGCAGCCCTAAATGCCCACAGGATTTGGCAAACTACAAGACAAAGCCAGTCTTTCCCCGTAAAGCTTAGCAGCAGTTGTGTTGCAGCAGCAGCTGCTGTGGAAGGTGGATGTAGTGATGATATTGATGAGATTACTAATTTGTTTAGTAGACAGGGAATGAGGATTTGTCTGTTGCCTGTCATCATCCATCAGCCGTATGTTGCCCCAGGCAGTGGGTATATGCTGTTAGCCTGTTACTAATTTTACTTTGTTTTTTTCTCAGCTTAGTTCTTTTCTTTGGTTCATTTCATTCATTTGTTGTGACTGAAAACTAAACAAGAAGGAGGAAAAAAAAGCCCATTGCTCTGTCTCTTTGTTTGTCACAACAGGTACCCCCCAGCTCCTGCCTGGAGCCTCTTTCACCTGATTTGGCTGAAAGCTCTCGGTGAGAGGTGCTGTGGCCTGTAAGGAAAAACTCTTTCATGACCTAAAAAGTTTTCTCTAGGAACTGGGGTCACAGCTGTATTTACCCTTTAAAATCAGTAGGTGAGCACTGTACCATTAATACACAGTATTGCAGCAGTCTGGGAACGAGTTGGTGATGCTTCAACATTGCCACACCTGTGTTGATAGTGTTGCACGTGCCATGACTTTTGAGGCTTTGGTTTATTTTTGTTTTGGTTTGGTTTTTTTTGGAGATTTTTGTTCATTTTCTGATTGATTATGATTTTTGGTTGGGGTGGATTTTTTGTGTTGTTTTTGTTGTTGATTTTTAAATTTATGAGATATTTTAGATTGTGCTAATCAAACCAACAGTTCCACAAAGGGCAGGAGGTTCATGCAAAGGAATTTGGGACCAAAAATATTAATTGGAAGCTCAAAGAAGGTTTTATCTTGTACTGATTGTAATTTCCCATTAGGCCAATTTTGAAGGGGGAGGTCTGATTTCGAGCTGCAGATTGTTTGACTTAGATTAAGCTTTCACAGTTGAGAATCCCTGTCAGAGATGATGTTTAATATAGTACCTAAGGGGTCAGTTCCCATTGTTGTCATTGAGTCTGTTGATGTTGTCACACTCATTCACAAAACATGCTTAGTATTGTGGTTGTGAATATCTTCAGGATCTTTTCCAGGTGGAGCTCAGAGAGCTGCAAAGGGCTGCAAGGAAGTCTGGATTTCCAGGCTTCATTGCAATGACTTACTTATTTTCATTCTAATACTTCTCTTACTGGTTTTTAGTGGCACTGACCAGTGCTTTAGGTATTTGAGCTTTGCAGCAATCTTGAAAAATACCAAGGAACAGTCCTCAAGGAAGTGAAGCTGGTGCTAGTATTATTGTGGAAGATGACCATACATGAATTTGAAAAAATATAGTTAAAAACTCGACAGTAGGTAGATGTTGGTACATAGTGAAAACATATTATTTTGTGGCTATGTTTTTTTTTTAATCTTAAATCTTTTCTCCTGTCTATTTTCTCACTCAGTAAAAGTAATTTATGGTCCTCCTCTTTCAGTCTTCACTCATGCAGATGGAGCAAATTTTGATGATGACTGTAGTGTTAGCATGGAATGCACATCTGCTTCCTACCTGGATGGTGGTGGTGGGAAGCCTGTAGGAACCTCCTGTTGATGGGTTTGCTGGGCCCTATTGAGCTTCTGGGTCTGAGCTTGGTTTCTCCTGCTCCCTTTCCAGCTCAAGGGGTTTTCAGGGTACATACAAGTAAATCTTGATAACACCGGGGTTTTGTTTTGTTTTGTTTTGTTTTGTTTGTTTTGGGTTTTTTTAAGATGTGATAATCTGCTTGCAAAACAAGGAATTCCATTAATTTTCTCAAAAAACAAAAAAAAAATTGCAGTTTTCTAACCAGAACTTTGTTTGAAGCTAATGGCTTAGTAATCCATGAGTTGAATCAAAGGATGACTTCAGGCAGACTTGAGAATCCGGAGATCCTAGCTTTGAGAACTTGTTAGTTCAATCAACTTCCCACATGTAAACAATTTCAGCAGGCTTTCTGGGTGGCTTTTAATTTATCTCTTTTTAAAAAAGTTTTTAAATACAATTGTTGATGAATATCTAACATAGTTTTATTTTGCTATTTTTAACAACTTTCTTTTGCTTGTATGAGCATTGCTTGATGATTTATCCCAGTCTATATGGAACCCTAGACAGGACAAAAAAAAGCTGCAGAAAATATTTGAGGTAGCAGTGAAGTAGAAAATCCCCTCAAGAATCAGCAAGATGTAGAGGGAGAACAGAGGATGGCCAGAAGAATTTGGTTGTAGCCCATAGGTGACCATTGGTGATAGCTGGAGGTTCCTTCACTGTTGGAGAGGGTGAGCAGCAAGTTGGTGAGATGAGACATGCAACGTGGTTCTTCTCAGCCAAAGAGCTTCCCTGTATGTCCTTTGGCCCTATATTTGGACAAGTTGGATGCAGTTCTCAAGCTCACTGGGACCATTGCAATGCCATAGTGTGTTGGTTTTTGCTTTTTATTTTTTAATGGGTAGAGGAAGAAAGAATAAAAGAGGAGCAGAATACATTTTATGTTAAATGTGCCTATGTTAATAATGATATTGAAATTAGAGATGGAGAAGCACTTTCACAGAATCATGAAGGTTGAAAAGGGTCTTTAAAATCTAGTCCAACCATAAAACTTTTCAACAAGTCTCAAGGAAAAACAACATTCTTGGAGACTGTGTGGGAAATGGCTGGCTATTGAGTTTGCCCTTATGTTTTTATAGTCATGAAAGTGTCCATGTGCATTGTGATTTTCTTGTCTAAGGCTTCAAATGGCAGCATTTTTGTGGAATGTGTGGTGATGATTATGCTAAGAACTTTTGTGGTATCTTATAAATTACTGAGGTAAAAAGAGGCTTTTTCGTCTAGGAACTCATCGTGATAGTTTGTTTTTAAACAGGCAGAAGTAAAGTTAGTATGTTTTCCTTCTTTCTTTTTGACTGACTTCTGTGAAGACAAAAAAAAAAACCTATCAAGAAGTGATGAGAAATGGGAGAGTTCTTTCTGTAAAATACCACTGTAAAGAGATGGCAATATTTTGAGTACTTCCAGCTAGTTACAAGTCTTTGATAAAAGTGTTGTTTTTGCAGGTTGTTTCTGCGCTCTGCATGTGTGTCTGTGTACTTAAACAGGGCAAATTATAGCAAGGAGGGAAGAAAGGCATCCCTCAGTAGGCAGCAGTGCAGCACTGGCCGATTGTACACACTGGGGACCATGGGGTCACATCCTGGGCGAGGGGAAAGGAAGGTAAGAGGGCAAACCAGTAGAAAGAGGAAAAGGGGAGGGAAAAAAGGAAGGGAGGCAGTGAAAGGGGTGGAGGGGGTGTTTTTGCTTCTGTTAGCCAAGCCTTGAACAGCAGTGGTTGTGCCCAGAGGATCCTCTGTGGGGGCCGTGTCTCTTTAAAAGCGGTGGGGGGTTGGAGCTGGGGGAGTGCTCACAGCAGTATGTATAACACAGCTGTGCTCTGTTTATGCTTAGGCTACAATAAAAAAGCTATAAAATGTGAGATGTCATAGCTCCACTTTGCTTTATTTATACTGTTTCCTCTGAGCTCTGTCACACTGCACATTCATCTGCTAAGTTGCAGCAAGAATGGAGATTAAAATATCACAGCTCAAAATAGGAGTCAAGCGGAAGGAGATTCATCATAGCCCTATTAAAAAATATGTAAATATGGGAATGAAGTCATTTTAAAGCTGTATGGCTCTCCTTCTCAGTGGGCTGGGGAAAGCTGTGAGTGATGTGCTATGCGAGTGACAGATTTATGGGACTTGTTCTTCTTTCTATTTTTCACTCCATTCCACCAAAGTACTTTTAAGATTAAAAATATCAATTTGAATTGCAAATTTTCTCTATGCTATATATGTATTTTTAAAAAGGTTTTCTTCTTAGCCATTACCTAAACTAATAATGGAAAGAAGTATTATTCCCAATTAAAAGGGGTCAGAAGCATGCTCAGATGTTGAACTTGCAGTAGAGAGGATTTGCCCTTATGGAGCACTTTTCATCTAGGATCCTTGGAGCACTTGCAGGCATTAGGTCAAGCCTCTCATGCCCTCTGAGATAGGGGTCTTCCTTACCCTCTGTACACCGAAGTACATTGAGTACTTGCAGCTGCAGTTCTTAGAAATGTCCTGTGGCAGTCAAACCACAGCATTTTTAATGGAAGTTTTTTCCTTTTCTCTCCTACAGCTATTTTGAAAATGGAGTTGGGGTAGGAAGTCTGCAATCCCAATTTCTCTTAGTTTTCCATAAGTGCTGTGCAAAGAAAGCTGCCTCTGCTAGTAGAAGCAATGCTCTTTTGAACTTTGCAGTGAGTCTGTGATCTTTGATGTGGTCACATTTGGGCACAAGTTTTCCCCTGGAAGAACAAAGCACAGATGTTACAAGATATTTGAGAAATGAGGGATTTTAATTAATACCCTGAAGATACAAGGAAGCCACCAAAATATTTCACCCATGTTCAGTTTTGAAGCCTATTTTTGAGTAAAGGAGGTGAAATGTGCTGTCACTAAATGGAGATGTGCTTTGTAGATCAGTGTGGGTAGAGTGCAAGGAGAGGGGAGCCAAGGGAGAGGGCTGCTGTCCTTTCCTGCACCTGTACTGGGAGCTGAGGGACTGGTAAAAGAAGCTGGACATTTTTTGATGCACGGTGCTGAAGGCAGAGCAGTGATTATGTCTGCGTGAACTTTGTAGCTATTCAGTTGGCTTGCCTCTGGAGAAGAATTTCATGTGTCTGTCCATCCAAGTAGGATCCCTGCTTTTGATCAGCAACTGAGCAATACAGAGAAATTTCATCCAAAGGAGGGATTAAAATGTACCATTATATATTAAAGGTTGTTGGAAACAGTTTTTTCTGTCTTTTTTTTTCTTAAATGATGATGTATAAATGCCAGAAGTTAACCAAAACTTAGTTGACTGACATCCTTAGAAGGTGGTGCTTTGTGGATGAAAAAAAGACTCAGCTGAACAAGACCAGGTCGTCTATCTGTCCTCTAACTGTGTCAAATACCACGATGGGAAATGAGGGAGTCAGACCACAAGTTTCCAATTACTTTATTCTTGGGAATGCCAAAATGCCTCGTGACTTGTGTGAACTGAAGTGCTCATGCAAATGGAACATTCCCAACCAAAAATGGGACTAAACCAACCTAGTTCTTGTAGCACTTGTTTTATTTCCTGGAGTGGTGGCTTTCCTGATTGTGACTTTTGCCCCATCTCCTACTGAAGTCTTATTGGCAGGAGTAAGGAGGAGTGTCCTTGGGTTTGCATGTTTACTCTTTGTTTTTTTGTTTCCTTTTTTCCTTTGTTGCTATGAAGTACAGGAAATGTCAATTATTTTTCCTATTCCAGTATGTGACTCTAGTAGTCCTGGGATATATTGATGTATTCATTAAGCTCTTGTTGTCAGCAGAAGACATATTTTCTTGACAAGCCATTCTTGTGCCATGTGTGTTTGAGAATTGCTGGTTCTGGCTGAGGTTTGGGGTTTTTTGTAGGCTGTTTTGGCATGTCAGTATAAGCCTATTGACCCTATAACATTAATGTGTATACATATGTTTTCTTAAGGCTGCTCTAGTCATGTAAGCCAACAAAGCGATAAAACTTTACTTGAGCTTGAATATTCACAACTCTGAATCACCTGTGGGTTGTAGTGTACTCACAAATAGTGATCCTTGTTCTCCCAAATCACTTGTCCTTTTTTGGGTTTTTTTGCTTCTGTTTGGTTTTGCATCAATCAAATGATGAATTATTTGGTGGAGGAACCAAGAACATTTTTCAAGATGCAGTGTGATTTATAATCCCAAATCCCATTTCAAAAATGACCTGAGAATAATTTAGGAATGTCAGACTTGTTGAAAAACAATGGATTTGGGCAAAAAAAGTGCTTTGTAATCCATTTTTCTTGTAAAATTTACTGCCTGAGGTATCAGTGTTCTGGATGTATGTGTTATTTCATTTAGCTAATGTTCTATTTGATCTATGTTTCTTGCATGAAAGGTTGTTGATATATCATGACAAAAAGGCTGTAATTTCAATGCTGTGATATCTGTTCAGCCATGATTCTTCTACTGGGGACCTAGTAGGTCCTGCTATATTTCAAGGTCCAAACGTGTTTGGAAAATCATTTGTCTATACATTAAGATAATGGTGGGAAGAAAACTCATGAACTGAAATTGTGTTTCAGAGGGAAGCTCAGCACTCTCTGAAAATCAGATTGAACTCATGCTTTTTCAAGTTAATCAAGTTCTTGATTTGTTTCAAAATCTTATCCCTTGCATTTCCAAAGTACCTGCCTGACTATGTACATAATCTGAAGTATTTTATTTGCCCTTGTATCTGGTGCTGTGAAGTGCAATGTTTAAAAACCATAAATTTTCTGTAATAAATTTCGTTTTTTGCATGGCAAACTTCTAAGCAGAAAATACTGCTGTTATATTAACATAGCCAATAATAAATTTCAGTGTGAAATTCTGTGAGTAAAAGTCTAAATATTAACAGCTCGAGATTATAAATATATATAATATATATTATAAATATCAGAAATATCAGTGAGTTCTGATTTAGATTTAAGTCATATACTTGTATATACATATATAGGGCTTCACGGGGCTTATTGATTGGTTAGATTTACATATGAAATCACCAAAGTATTATGCAAAGTTTAAGAAGTTCAGCCATGATGCATTTGGTTAGAATTGGAAATTCACTTTGGAATTAGTTCCTAAATTTGAACATCTTAGCCCAGGCAAGAATTTAATTATTTGGAAGTCTTTTTAGGAAGTCTTAGCACTGTGAATTCAGTTGATGATGAGAACCTAATTTGAGACCAAGCTATATTGAGAGTTTTTGTGATATGAGTTCTTGGTTGCCCACAGTAATCTGTCCAGTTCATATGACCTGCAGCTATTTTCTTCTTTGTGTAAATCCAAGCAAGGAAATATTAGGTAAGAAGTCAGCATTGCTACACATCTCTTACTTGCTAGTAATGTCAATTTTCTGCCAAATTCAGTACACTTGGGCTGTGCTGAATAATAAAATACAGGTAATCCAGTAAATCTACTGAAGGTCTAATATTTACAAAACATAAGGCTCTCCCAGGCATACTGTATCAGCTTGACTAAATATAGAAGACTATTAAAGCTTGACAATATAACAGGGTAAGTAATTTGCTATCAGTTACATTTTAACAAGAGTGTTTCCTAATGCCAATTGGCTGACACTGATGCTTTGCAGCCTTTATAACGTTTATTCAGTATATTTAGTTGCAGTCTTAATATTTGCTTGAATGAATATCAAAATTGATACTAATGCTGCCCTGATTATTTTTTAAAAGCAAACAAGTGTACTACTGTTTTAAATATTTTTACTGTAAATTTAATTTTCCAGAGCAGCACATTCATACGGTCATGTTGACCATGAGGGTGTTTCTAAACAGACTCCTCAGGATTCTTTTACTCATTTCAGTGGTTGCAGGTCAGAGGTTTTGGTTCCTTCCCAAAGTCTCTTGTGATATCAAAGGTGTCCTTCTCTCCTTCAAGTCATTAGCTCTGTCTTCCACAGAAGTTTCTTGCATCCTTTTCTCTTTGGTTCACTTTTGGTTGTATTAATTAGTAGCTCACATCTGTCTTCATAGTTGCTTAGTTGCACTGGGATCTCTTTCCTCTTCTGTTCTGCCAACCTACATAGAAACAACTTGTTTCCTCCCAGCCTTCTATTGTGCAGCTTGGATGTGGAAAGATCAGATGAGGGTCTGTAAGTCCTTCCCAAGCCACCAGACATGATAAAACCCTGTATGTTCTTGCATCTTGTGTTCAAATGTCATACTTCTATACTATATATTTTAATGTCGGTCTCCACTGGCTACCCACAAAAATTTATTGAATAATAAGACCAAGCAAAGAAGTGGAACTGGAAGCTTCAGGCTTAAGATGGAGTTAGCATCTGAACCAATGAAAGGGTCAATTTTAATTTTTTGAGTTGTTTGCAACTCCCATAAGCAGAAAAGAACATGCCTTCCTCGTTAGCTATTCAGGTAGCCTTGCTCCCTGTAATTGAGGAACTGCAGGCAGTCGTGGAGCAACTGCTAATAAAAATGGATGGAATGAATTCAGCTGGTGCCTGGAGCTGCCTGGCTGCTGTCCCACCACTGCCCAGGAGCACCCTCACTAAAATTAGGAAGTCCTGTAGTGGCCCCACATCATTTTGGGGACCACCCAGAGGTGGGTGCCTTGGATGCAGCACGTGATATTTCTGGCCAAACCAGAGGGGTTACCAAGCAGTTCCAAACAAACTGGAGTTAGGGAGGATGATTATGGGGGAGGAGAATCTTTTAAAAATACAGTTCTACAGAATTCAGAAGGAAAAAAAATGGAGTAAATCTCATTACGTGTTACGCACCTGCAACCCCTGCAGAGGCAATGAATTTATACTTAAATTTACAGCTTCCAAGAATAATGAGGAGCAGAGCTACATGACTGTGCCCTGGAGAAGGAAAAGAAAGAAAACCAAAGATAATGTACTACCTACCAGATAGCCAAAATAATGGCTATGAGACCATGCACTATTAGTCCTACCATCTGCAAGAGTTTATTATTTACTCTCAGTAGAGTCACAGTTAAATTTTCTCATTAACTAAAATGGGATGGATAAGAAGACAGATCCTTCTTTTGGATATGGTGATGTTTGTATTTTTTTCATTGTCCAGAAAACATCACAGTGATGTGTCAAGAAATAAATAAATCAGAAGTAAATCTCCACTGAATTTCTTAGCTGGAGAAGTTTTCAATAGCATCATGGGAGCACAATGTCAGACTGCAAAAATAAGCAAATAAATAAAAATAAAGCTGCTATTCTAGCTCAACAGTCTTGGTTTTAAAACAAAGAGATAACTCTTTAGACTTTAAATATTTTATTGACTTCTTTGCTACTGTAATTTTTCTGACATAAAAATATGAATAGAAAAATATTATGTAAATAACTGGGACAATTTGTAGTGTTGCAAAAGATTACTGACAGAATATCATGATGCCAGACTAACATGTTACATTATTTCTAATATTATGCTTGTTACTTGCCTTTAGTACCTTTATTCAAAGAATCCTTAATGCACTCTAATTGTATTATTACTAATAGAACTTGTAAAAACAATGATAAAATATTTATTTGAACTGCAGTAATTACTTTAAGTCATTGTGTCTAATTAATGTCCAAAGACTTTTAACATCAATGAGAATCTTTCACCAACTTCAAAGATCTGGGCCCTGCCCTATGAGAATTTTCAGCTATATTCTTAATGCTATTGATAATGCTCACTCTGATAATCATCATAATTTATAGAATCATCACATTTGCCTATAATTAAACTTTATTTTCAGAAGTGTGATGATAATTGGATTTCTCAGTTAGACAACTGGTGATATTAGTGCAAGAATAACAGCACAGAGTGAGGATCCTTGGAGTCAGCACAGAATTTAGGAAGCAGCTCTAGGGTTTAATGGAAGTAGTGGTATTTTAAGGATGGTGTATGACAGTGTCTTTCTTCCCCAAATTACAGGTTAAGGACCCAAAAGGCAACAGCTAAGCATATTGGGAGAATATTTTTCAGTCACTTGAGAAAGGAACTCAGGATTTGGATGTTGTATTGTGCTTTTTTTGGTCCTGTTTCTTCCTTGTGAACCATCCAGATGGCTTGTGTGAGTGCACTGTAGTCAGAATTGTGGCCTTGATAGTGATTGCTGCTGTTTTTCTGAGGAAACAGTGGTACCAAACCTTTTTCTCCTGGAACCATCAGTATTAATGGACAGTAAGCTGCATTTGCTCAGAACTGCAGGAAATGTTTTTCTTATCAGGGAGAGAAAAGCAGGGAAGAACTCAAAACATGTGAGCCAGAATTTTTCCTCCTTGGGTTTGCTGGGGTGAGACAGCTTTGTGCCACTCAAAGACTGAAAATTAATTGTAAAGGCATTGCTAAAGGGGAGGTACTCTTTGCTTATCAGTCAACTGGAAAAAGAGTAGAATGACTGAATGAACTTATATTGATTAAGGGAAGCATATTGAAATTAATGCTGTAAAAACTGCTTAACAAATAATATTTTAAATAGAGATTTCATTACTAAGGCACGCTTTCTGTTCTATACAGATAAAAAAATCAATGTGTCCTGTACCAGTTTTATCACTGACATAATGAGTACCTTGAGCTGTATTATATTTGATGTTGCCACATCAACCAAGGTACAGATTTTTTTGGTTTTTTTGACATGTTTCTTCTTTTATAATAATAAAGACGTTTCCCTGCCCCCTTTGATATATGTATAGATACAAAACACTAATAAAATGATGTTTATGTTGATGAATACTGTACTTTTAGGGGTAGACTGCAATATACCTGATATCTTACACTTTTGAGCTCTTGGGTTTTCTCTGCTGTTAGAGTACTGAAGGCACTACTTGGTCTAGAGAGCAGACTACATCTTCATTTCTCTTTTCATTTCCTCAGTAACAATATTATTTCATGAGCTCACATAGATATCTTCATTAGCATTAGTACCAAAGATTCTCTGCTCTTTGCTCTAAGCTGTATTTGCTCATGCTCAGTTTGAGGTCCCTTGGTGCTGGCCAAGAGAGCAGCTGTCATACAACATGAGGCAATAACAATATGTCTTGCAATGTTCCTGCCCTGGAAACAGAGAGAGAATATTTAAAATCTCATGAGAGAGAGCTTGTCCTGATAAGCTCTCCTCTTTTAAGAAGATGTGATAGTTGAGTGAGCCATGGGAATGGATGGGCAGCTTTCTGCAGGAAGTCTTGGAACAGAAAGCATCTGTGTCCAGCAGTGAATTTGAGTTTCCACTGGTACTCACATTAGACCTGAGTTGCTCAGAAGAATGGAACCAGGCCCTTAAGAAGTACTAAGATCATATATGAGAAAATACCAGAAATCAGCTGTGGTGGAGATCGATGTCTTTGTAACTCCAGCCTCTAGTAAGGGCAGATATGCTGCTGTTGAGTGCCCAAAGCATTTCTTCTAATATGTGTGAATTTGGTGAGAGCAGAAGCTGGCTGTGCATAACAGCATCCAGGTACTCCAGGCAGCATCAGGACAAATCTGCATGTTTGCAGATTTGAGACATTCCTGAGACTTTTTTCCTCATAATTGTTAATTCAGGGTGACAGATAAGGATGACTTCATATTTATCACTGACCTACCATTCCTGTCAGTAGAGCAACAGGCAGGGAAGAAGTTGTATGCAGTGGGATTCTCCCTAGAATGGGATATTTCCCCTGCTGTTAGTTCTTCTGTAATTAATAAAGAAGCGTAATGTTAAAGTGGCAAAATTTATGGATAGATGCCATGCTTCCAGATTAGTTTAATAATATCTTTTCATTGTGAGGAACGATTAAATTTCTTGCAGAATTGCTGGTGTCATCAGTCCTCAACTGATGAGTAAACAGCTGAATTCAGAGGACCCTTCTCTTGTGACTGCCTTTTCTTTAAAAACACGCCAAGTGCTACGTGCAAAATATTGTGGGGAAGTTGTCTTTTATGTGCTGACACTGTTTAGTGTCCAAAATTTATGTTAGTTTTGTGTGTAAACACAATAAGCATTTTATAAATTGGATTGTATGCAGAGTAATAGAAGACACAAATGATATTGTTGCTGCCAGCTACGTTATATAGAATATATAACCACTGATGAATTTATAGCACAGGGGCCTGTCACACTATTTCTTTTATGTGGTGTGAGCAAGGTACATCACTTCTGTAAGTTCATTTATTCTAACAGCTTACTTTTGTAAACATTGCATACAGTGACTATGAAAAGAGAGTACCTACATTTTGCAGTACCGAAGGCTGTAATGACAATTTTCCAGAAGCTTTGAGATCTGCATGTGATTTGCATAAAATATAGCATGTTTACATGGTTTTCCATCTCAGATAAATGTATGCTAATAAAGTATGTATTAACTGGGTGGATATGTACTAATATTATTTGTTTCATCAATAATAATTCTGTGACTTGTGCTTTCTATCTGTTATGCCAGCATTTTTAACCATCACATAATATTTAATTCAGAATTATTTTTGGGAGGGGAGGGAGGTGGTGATGTTATGCTTGTTTTTTTTCCCCTCAGGTATTTTAAAAAAGTAGTAAATACTTATTTGACTGATGAATAAAACATCTGATCTGCAGGATTCCACTGTGCGTGAGGAGCACATTAGTAAAAAGATGATGAGGATGTAGATGACACCAGTATCTCTGAAAGAATTTCTTTCCTGTAGTACAAACCAGAAATGGCATTATCTGGCCTTTCTAAAGGGCATTTTAGCACTATCCCTGTATTTCAAATCCTGTCTGTAGAGTAGATCAGCAAACAGTAATCAGCAGATGTGGATTCCAGGGAATGGGCAAAGTGTCTAATGACTAAATGCAGTGATTAGTGAAGGTAGGATCAAGACAGAGCCATAATCCCCAGAACAACCAAGATAACTTTTCTTTCCAAAGCTAGTTAATACCTTGCCCTTTTAATTATCCTAGCATCAGAGGGAAGTGCCATCTTCTACCTGTCTCTCATTACTCCATCAGTCATGTTAATTTAAATACTTGTAAACATATAAAACAGTCTTCTGAGCAAGAGGCTTTATTTTGTTTATACACATTTTTGCATCTCTGGGTTTTTGTCCATCTTATAACGAGTTCTGAAGTGTGTAGCTCTCTCCAGCTACACAGTGTGCAGAGCTGGGGTGTGCTCAGGATGTTCAGCACTGTCCAGGGAACAGGTCCCCAGAGACACCAGCCTGCAAGAGGATACCCATTGCTGGTTGCTGTGACTTCCAGGGTCTCAAGAGAGCTCAGCAGCTTCATCCGGGAAAAGATTTGCTTCTTCCCTCCATCCAAAAGTTTCATTGTATGAAGAGAATGGAAGAAGCTAACTGGTTCTACCTTATTTTTTTCTAATCCTGACCAGAACAGCTTTGTGAGAAAAAGAAGTGGAAGAAAAAGAGGAGAGATGCAGCAGGGGTAAGCCATGTAAAAAGGAAGTTAAAGCAGTGAGAGAAGTCCTAAAGAACAAGTGAAAGCATTTTATATGTTTGTTTCCTGCAGTTTCAGACATTTTTGTCTGAGACTCATCTTAAGTCTGAACACTGATTTTTTTTTTTACCCCTCACCCCCCTTCAACTGTATGGATTTTGTCCTTCCAGTTCTTTTGGGGATGATGGTGGTTGTAATTAATATTGCAAATTGGTGGCATTTGCTATGAAAAGTAATGTTGATTTCAACAAAGACTGTAAAGCCCTGTTCCATTTCACTTACCATTTTGACTTTAAAAATTCATTTGGCATTGATAATACAAGCAGAACATTTTTGCAGGAGTGAGAATACTGACATTTTTTGGCATTACTGCTTGTGAGGAATGGTCCTTTCTGAATTAAATGTTTGTCAAAATGAATAGTTGCTGAAAAGTTTACTCATAACTCTCCTAATCAAATCTTAAGCAGGCGTTTATCATGGTTTGAGTTACTTTTGAAGATTATCTTTTCTTTGTTCTGATGTAAAAGAACAGCTAGAAGGATAAATGAAATGGATCTCTTCTAAAAACTAAGTAATGCAAACAAAGTTTTGATGCATCAAGGTGTGGTCTATATTAGACATTTTGACTCTTAAGGGAAATGGAAAACATAAGGCACACAAATGACAGTTTTACTGAGGCGCTGTGGAAGTATAATCAAGCTGAATTTTGTTTGGCTTTGTGCTACTTGGGGGATGGAATGGGCAATAATTTATGTTTCTGAGACATTTTATCTTTGTAAAGAACCCCTTATTTTCCAGTATCACCCACCCATGACACTGCCCTGAGCCACAGTCTACCTTCCTGGTGGGAATATCTCCTTGACAAATACCAGGGGATTTTCACTGGTCTCATGTGGGTGGGATCTCCAAGGAGCAGCCTGGTCTAGTGGAAGGTGTCCCTGCCCATGGAATGGGGGTTGGAACAAGATGATCTTTGAGATCCTTTCCAACCCAGGCCATTCTGTGATCCTGTGACACTTTCCTCTGGCAGTGTGAAATGGTGGTAGTGGAAAAAGATTAGTGCCTTCCAACAATGTGCTGAGAGCTCTTTATAATCCCCATTGATGATACCCAAGTAAATCTTAGATGTTTGTAGGCAGTTCTTTGCAGATTGTCAGTAAAGAGTTAACAGTGGATTTGGTTGACAGACTCTTCTATATGCTCATGTGGAGGAAATAGTAAGGAACTTGTGTTTCCTTTTGCTTTATTGATGTTTTCTTTCATTTTCATTCGTGAAATTCAAACCCTCTCAGTAAGTAACAGCATCTAACAGGCTGCTGCTTTTATTAATAGTCTTTGGAGGATAACAAAAGGAATGGGTGTAACAAGTTGAAATACTGCTCTCTTGGATAGTCAGTATGGAAAAGCAGTAGCTAAGCCTTTGCTGTCTCTAGATGAACACATTTTTTACTTTTCCACTCAGGCTCTGCTTGCTCTTTAGGGTGATTGAATTTTAGTACTTTCTGTTGTTTTATAGCAACTCTTAGAAACAGAAAAAATATTAAGAGAGAGAATGAAAACAACAGCATCACTTACACAGATTTTCCCTTATGGACTTTGTTGTGTTGTTTTTTGGGTTTTTTTATCCTACCTCCACTTAAAGCCATGTGTTGGTGAATCACAGTTACTTCAAAGGCTGTTTCTGTCAGTCATGATTAGAGATCCCTGAAATCATGAGAAAGCTGGGGGTAAGAGAGAAAGTGAAGTTCTGCTGGGATTTATGCCATTGGAGTGTAAAGAGGGGCTTTTTGTTTATTTATTTCAGAAGTCCAAAATATGCCAAGCTACTTCTGCTACATTCCTACCTGATAACTGAAACTTGAGCTAACCTTCCCATTAGTCAGGGAAAAAAGTGACAAAGTATTCTGAGCCATTGATGTATTTGTGTTTGTGATGTGACATTCCCTCTTGTAAAATTATGAGTGAGAGTGTCTGGGATCTCAGTACCCTGCTTGTCACAGCTCCTCAGTGAAGGGGAAGATGGAAAGTTGGTCTGCCCTGTGATGGACATTGGCCCTCTGGCATCCCTAGAAGAGGCAGTCACAGTGCTGTGCTGCTCCACATAGACCTCAGTAGCTGCCAAAATTACAAAAAGATGATTTTTCTCCATTGCAGCCTTACACCAGGACACCAGATAACCCACAAAATGCTTATGTTTATCTAAGTTGAAAATGGTGGTAAATGGCAAGAAAGTACAATTATTTAGTTTTTTACCAAGCTTTTCTTTCTTGGTTGTGTGGAACAGCCAAGCTTTCCAGACATAGGACATGTTTATGAGTGTCTGTAATACTTTGATTTTTTTCTCCCTGCATTTTTCCCATAGGCTTGTTCACAGCAACACCCACTGGAGGTAATGAGCAGTGACAGTATCACTGCAACTTTCCCCTGGGGAGCTGCACAGCATTGGCTCCTGCAAGCTGACGCTGGGAGCAGTGGTTTTTATATAAAGGGTGGGATGCCTCTAGTCTCCAGCAGCATGTTTTCTGTCAACCAGGAGAAAAATAAAATATGCTTAAATAAAAAAGTCTAATAAACCTGGTCAAAGCAAAGCTGGGTTTTGGTTTACTCAGCTGCTGTAATGGGTTATGAGAATGACACAAAGTTTAATGCATTATAGTTTATTTTATTCCTGAAGTAGGTTCATTTTAATCCAAGCAAGAAGTGGAGCTGTCATGATAATGTGAGCATTTTCAGTAGAAGAAGCATGAGATTCTGTTTTTAACAGAAATTCAACCCTAAGCATATGAACATGTGGTACTAAAGAGTATAAACATAAAAAGCTCCTGGTAAAGACATGGAAATGGCCTTTGCGTGGCCTCTGATAGGAAGAGAGATCAAGTTGAATGTGCTGGACCTGAGAGTTTTGTTGCTGTGAGAGCTGGGCTATAATTTAGTGAGCTGACAGGAGGAGTGAAGTATCTCCTCAATATCTGTGTTTGGCAGGGAAGATGAATGCATACATCGGGAAACAATGTTTAAGTGTTTTATTTCCTTATTTCAGCCTGTCAAACTGTCAACTTAGTTAATGGCCACCAGGAGAGAGTGAGGGGAAGAGAGGGAGGGGAGGAGGAGGATGAATGGAAGGAAACAAAGGTGCTGTGGAGTCTGGAAGAAAGGAAAACTGGGAAAGATTAGCAAGGCGCTGAGGCATAATGGTCCCCTGGACACAAACATCCAAACTCCTTACACTGGCTCAAAAGTCTGCTTTGCTCCAGACTTCCAAGGAAATGCCTGGAGATAATGAATGTCCTGACACGCAGCACAAGATAACTTATTTTACTGTATTAATTTTGCTATGGTAGTACTGAAAGATATTTCAGCAAGGCTTCATGTCATATTTAAGTTTTGTGCTTTGCTGAAGCAGCATCCAAATCGAGCAAGATGGAATTGGCTTGCCCAGATTTTGACATCTTGGGATTCAGGTGTTTGTGTTGTTCTACAAACTGTCTGTACCTGGACTTTTTCCTTTAAACAAATAAGGCTTGAATAGTTTCTGTGTTAAGTATACAGGGAAATGTAAGAGTTTGGGACTAAATTCTTCTTTCTGACACACCCACGCACCTTCCACAAAGTCAGTACAAATGGAATGTACTTCATAAAAGAAGTATTTTTAAGGCCAAGCCAATATGATGTATTATTTTCATTGCATGGAAACAGTACAAGTGTAAAAATAATTTCTTTTTTTGTTTAATGCATGTTTGGCTCAGTAACCACAGAGGAGGATAATACAAAATACTCCTGTACTTTAGGCAAAAATGACACTTTGTTTTCACTGCCTTGCTACTCATGGGGGTTGGCAACAAGAGGACTGGAGCGTTGTGCCCCGGGAGGTGGAGTAGGCTTTCACACACGCGGATAAAACGCCTTCTGAACCGCCTCTGGGAGCTAAAGAGCCCAGGCAGGATCTGTCCCAGACTGGATAAATGACGCAGCTGAAGCTCTCTGGGCTCTGTGGGGAGTGTGTGGCTCAGCTGTGGCTTAACCTGAGCAACAAAAAGTCCTACCCTTGCACGTCAAGGCTGAGAGCAGAGCCCGTATGGAAACAGGGATTCAACCTTAGGATGTGTAGTTCTGAGTTAGAGGAAATCTTTGGACATTGCTTGTTCATGTCAGTGGAGTTGTGAGGCCTCAGCTTTGCACATGAAGCCACTCTTGTATCACACAGCATCATAAGGTATGAATTTGAACTGGGCATGGTAAAAATTGGTTTTCCTTTGACAGGTCATTGTTGCAATAGTTGTGTATGCTCTACCAAAAATGCACATTTCTAAATTATTTTACAAGATTCAAGTAGCTTTCAGTTGATTTTGCCTAAAGCTTCTTAAAAAATTTATCTAGGTTAAACAAATTATTAAAATAAGGAAAGAATGGTACAATAGATTTTGGCATGATTTAGAGGTTTTATTATGTTAATAGTCCAAATTGTCAAGTTTCTGTAGTCATTTCAGTGGAGGAGAATTCTAAAAGGAGTTCTGAATGATAATATTGAAGGCTTTTGAAGCCTTATAGTATGTTTTTGGTTATGAGGAGAGCTATGAAAAATAGTCAGTGTTCATTTCTGAAAATAGTTATTAGGCGTTGGAGGGTGGTGCTGCCTTGAGAAACGAGTCAGCCTGGCGGTGCAGAATTGAAAAGAAAAAAGTAAAATGACATTAGGTTGGGAGGAAATTAGGAGAGCAAGGGATGAGAAGGATGACTTTTGCTATGGTAAGTGTAGGACAAGACTGCTTTTATGAAGTCAGAGGTACTTGTGTGCTTACATCATGTGTTTCATGGCTTTATGGTGAGACTTGAGCTGAAATCTTCATGGTATTGGAAGTGGCCTGGTTTAGCACCCTTAGAAAGAGGTGTTTCTCATTTGTGCCTGTCAGCTGAAAGGATAAAGTCTGAACCCAACCCTCAAACATCAGAAACATGATGTCAGTAGAATATAGTAACACTTTTTTAATGTGCATTTAATCAAACCCATGGACCCTACTTGGTGCATGTACAACCATGTGCCCAGGCTCTGTGGTCTCAGGAGATGCAGCAGGGAGCACTGTGTGCTCAAAACCTGACTTAGGGCCTTCTAGTGACTCAGGGCAGGTGGAGATGCTGATTGAGGGATATATGAACTGTATGGAGCAGCCATTGCCATGCTGGGGAGAACCATGCTGCCAGTGAGCTTTTCCTTCCCTCTTTATTCATTGTTCACTGGAAAAGAACATGCTGCATCTCAAACCTGTAGCAGCATTACTAATGTCTGGATACAGAGACAGTACTCTATCTCTGTATTTACATTTTCCATGTGATTGTGATGCACACATGAGTTGCCTTGCTTTGCTAAGCTGTTGTAGGAGCTCAATATTAAACAACTGTGTTTCAGCCTTGAATTTTGAGGCTCTTTGCTAAAGTGGCCAAATGAACCCAATGTGCAGGCTCACATGGTTGGATGGACTGAAGAAATTAAGCAGAACTCTAAAAAGAAGTGACTTAAGTATTCAGCCAGTTTTTCAAAAGGAAAGAGAGTTTATGTGAATCCCTGGAAATTGCTTCACATTGTTCTCATTCAGGGATATACATAGGAGACACTTTTTGCCAATAAAAGCATTAATTCATGGGTAATGTGGAATCCTGGCCATTCCCATGTGAAAGCTCTGCCAGATTGGGTCAGATGACTCCACCTTCTGAAACTATGTATGTTTATGACATGCACTGCTTTAAGCCATAAATAAATCTGTGGCATTGTGCCTGTAATAATTTTTCTGCAGAGCTGTACAGCCTATTACCCATTAGCTGATGTATTTATCATGCTTACTGTTCTTTTCCATTATGGCTGTAGTACGAGTGTGATGGTATCTGGTAAAGTAATTTAAAAAGTATTGTTTAAAGTACAAAAATACAGATGAAGTAGCCTTGAAGGTAATGGAACTCTGTGTGGGCACAGAACTAATTATTGTGTATCATTTTGTTGCTCACACAACTGAAGTTCATCCATAGACACTGTGTGTGTGTGTGCGCAAATATGCACAAATACATTTACTTGAGATATAATGAAACCCTCATGCTTGTGTACACTCGACTATTATAAAGACAAAGTTAATACAAACACATAAAATTATAAGATTCCACGTGTGGAGATGTTCACAGGGAGATACTATTTTAATATGTAGAAGGAGGTGATGATGTAGCGAAAGACTTTGTTATAGTATAAAGATGTAATCTGTATATCTACACAGTGTTAGACATCCGGAGCTAAGGAAATACCAACTGTGCTACGACTAATGTTCCTTTGTTCTTAATTATTTGCTTTTTTTAGGAGTGAGGGAATAATTCTGCAATAAAAACATTTTGGAATTAATTTAGCTTTAATCTTCTAGTCATATTGTTTACCAGTTTTATATATAGATGTTTTTAAAAGGGGATGTTCATAATTAAATGTGACTGTCATCACAAATCCCAAATTTGTCACAAACTCTGGCTGTTTGCATATTTTCTTCTGGCATTTATGCTGGTTCCTAGCATTTAAAAAAAAGTCCTAACAACTAACTCTTCCTTGAAATTCAAAACTATCTTGAAGCCTTGTGATTCTGGAAAATCTATCACTTCTGTATCTAAATATTATGGAGTGTCCACGAAGAGTGGCATTTTAGTATCTCCCTTCTGGCAGCAGTTGAATACTATTAATTCCAAAGTAAAGAAATGTTTCAGAGCTATCATGGGACTGAAGAAGGAGCAGTAAGGGAAGTTCAGAGGGCTTTGCTGAAGAAGTCTGCTGTCAGCTGTCTAATGCTGCACTCCACCCTGGCAGCTCTTGGCAAATGTTATGATCCTGTGCACACATCCTAAAGCTGCTAATATAGAAGGTTTACAAGTTTGCCAAGAAAATAACTTTGTTTTTTGTAGATGTTCTTTTATGGATTTAAGAAAATGGCACTGTTGATGGAAACTTTCTAGAATTTCTGACTGATACATCTCTGGATAATTTTGTGTAGTAGGAAATTACTAAACTAACAGAAAAAAAAGAAGCCAGTGGTCCTTTCAGGTCCTTTTCTCCTGAAATACCAAGTAAAAAAGCAATACACAGATTAGAGCTCAGTTTCCATCCTAGAATTTATTTCTTCATTCTCTATCCTGAAAGGCAATCTTCATATTCCTTTTTAATTTTGTCAACTGCTGTAGTTGCTGTGGCATGAATTATCTCCAGGCCCTGCCATTGTGAAATATATTGCTGCTTGGCCTAAAAATTGCATGTGCCAGGTTCTCTGGAAATTTCCAGTGCAAGAAGTGTGAGCTGACAGTTCACAGCACTTAATGGAGTGTCTCCCTCTCTCATTGGCATTTCTAAAACAGGGAGCTCAGCAGCAGCTTCCAGAGAGAGCTCTTTCAGTCAAGGAGAAGTCCAAGAGACCAGCTCCTGTGAGCTGGTGACACTTCTGCTGTACTGTCACCATGTCATTTATTTGCTGCTTGATTTACCAATCTGCAAAATTGATAATGGTGGTGTTGATCTTGAAATTTGCTGGAAATTTACAGCCTGATCCATACTCTATCCAAGTCAATGGGAGACTCCCATCTATCAGTTCTGGCAACATAGCAAATAAAGGTTGCAACTATTTGCAGTAGAGTTTTCCATCTGCTGAACCAGAGCTTTAGTTCACTGCTGTTTGAGTCCTGTGAGATCCTTAGATGAATCTAGGTATGAAACATGAAAAATAACTCCTGTTTGCACAATGTTAGGACAATGAGATAAATGCAGATGAAATCTCCTTGACCCTGTTTTTGAACAGTCCAAATTAGAATCACAGAATTAGGGAATGTTTGGGTTGGAAGGGACCTTAAAGATCATCTTGTTCCAACCCCCTGCCATGGGCAGGGACACCTTTCACCAGACTAGGTTGCTCAAGCCCCATCCAACCTGGCCCTGAACATTTTCAGGGATGGGGTAGCCACAGCCTCTCTGGTCAGTCTGCTCCAGTACTTTACCACCACCTGAGTCAAGAATTTCTTCCTTACTTCTAATCTAAACTTGCCCTCTTTCAGGCATTAGGCAAACTAGACATAGCACAGCAAGAAGTTGTTGGGGTTTTTTGGGGTTTTTTTTTTGTATTTTTAAGTGTGGGTGAGGAATCATGAAATATATGCATTTGTGTCTTATGTCATCTAGAAGTGCAGCAATATGATGCTTCTCAGTTGCCACTTTGTTCTTAATTTTACAGCATTCTGTTCATTTCTGAGACAGAAAAAATGAGATAAAAAGATCTCTCCATTAGCTCTGTCTGGTGCTCAGGTTTGTTGGAATGACTGAGCACTGATTGGATCTGTGCTCCAGAGATGCTGTGACCCAGCCACTGGTATTTGTCCACTAAAAATCCATGAGTAGCACAGGATTTCTCACTCACTAGCTTTGGATTTGGCCTCAAACACAACATTTAAATAAAAAAGGGGGGAAAAAAGGAAAAAAAGAAAAAAGAGCTGCCGGGAGGATCTTCCTTTTTGATCATTAAGACAGCAACAACAAATTATCCCTGTTTAGTGTAGGTTTTGATATTGCTTTGGTGCCAGGAGTTTTGCCACCTGTTCCCAGCAGGACGAGGTGGGGATATGAAGAAAACTGGTAATCTTTGAGAAATAAAATATACATGTGCACTTACAAAGTGAACTTTGATAATCTTTGTAGTGAATGAGGTATACCATCTCAGCATTACAAATCACTCAGAGGCTGAGCTGCTTTAGTGCAGCCCAGACAGCTGGGGACTATTTGTTTTCATTTATTTAAAGGAACCTCAGCAGGCAGTTTCAAACAGGAATTGCATTTTCTTGTTTTATTAAAAACAAAACAAACAAACCCCAAAAACCAAAGCAAACAAACAAAACCCCTACCATGGTAAAAGTTCTGTATATTATCTCATCTCTTTTTATTTTTCATATTCTGCTTTTCCTACAGCTTACAAATGAGATAGTGAAATCCATTCCAAACCAGAAGTGATGTTGCTTGGAAGAAGTCAGACTAGAAGTCATGAGAAGTCATACAGGTTATATGCTTATACAAATTACCACAATTCCAAGCACCTCAGTGTCCTGGAGCACCTGACCTGTTAGGTGGGGTGGTGGCAGAACCAAATATTTATAACCATTAATAAGGTTATAGAAGGTGCCCTAAGCAAAATGAAATGCAAGGAAAAATACCTTTTCAGGCTGGAGCTGGGCTGGCTCCTCAGCAGGAAGGTCTACTTTTCCAGAGGCATTTTCCCATCCTTGCTTCCCCCAGCAGGTGTTCAGAGTCTCTCTCTCCAGCAAGAGAAGGGACAAGAGGAAGCAGGGAATTAACCCTTTGCTTAGAAGAGACTAGGCTCCTTCTAATACTTGGCAAATAACAAGAAAAAGATACTATCAAAAAACCAAAAAACCAAAAAAAAACCCAACCAAACCTTTGTTGCTGTAGTTAGAGGGATCAGAGGTAACAGATATGAACATCCTGCTGTTGAAAATAAGATGAGCACTGTTAAAATGGTAGCAGTGGGGTCCTGGGTCCTGGTAGCAATGAAGGGGTTAAATAATTTCTGGCAGCTCATTGATCATGTAAAACCATAAAGCAGTTCCAGTAGAAAGAGATGTGTAGAGGTAGAAAATATCGGACTGAGTGCATGCTCTCTGTGGATAATAAAAATTACCCACTTTCTCACAGATGTCAAATCTGGCAGTTTTCCACTAAAAATTTGGACTGCATATCAACTATCCAAATTATTTTAGTGTCTGTTGAAGAGTGTGTTTGGCAGGGTTTCCAGTAGGAAAATAGGAAGTCGATTTGAAAACATTAATACTATTTGAATACAACTGCTTAAGCTGATTGTTCCTTAGATGAACTCCAGTAGAAACACATTCTTCCGTGCAAGTCCCCAGAAAGTCTCCAGTTAGAGAAAGTGGGGATGTGAAATAAGTGCTTAAGAGGGCAGGGAGAGGTTTATCTCCAGGGGTTTAACCTTCTTCCTGTTTTACTCAATTATACAGATCCTGGTTAAATAAGTGGGGATATAATAACTGGGCAAGAGTTTGAGATGAAGGGGAGCTAAGAAGGAGAGGTATAGACATTGAAGAGAGAAAATATGCAAATAACTGGTGTAGCTTTTAAGGTTCTGAATGAACTTCAGTGATGTGGCAAAGGGAGGGGATGTCATTGAAGCCTTAGTTACAATGTGTGTGCAATGAGCAGGTGTCATCAAAGCAGCAACTGAGGGATTGGATTAGATGCCCCAAAAATGGGAAAAAGGGACAGTAGGGAAAGCAGTCAGAGGTATGTTGTTATTTAAAATAAAGCATGTTTCACTAATCTACTCCTAGAATAAATAAGATTTTTGGGGTTAAAATTCAACCTTGTAAGAGGATGGACAAGCACTCATGTTTGACATAGGGTTTCCTTCATCTTTCTCTAAAGCAGAGATGCCATAATAAATCAGAGGAGTGGCAATACTGCTGTTAGGCTATAACTGAGACACAGGAGAATGAATCCAAGAGAGGAAAGCATCAGAAGAATAAACTGAAAATTTCCTGATGTGAGCTTGGCTAGAAATGAACTTATAACTGTAGATTATGGATATCATAAAATACTTGAAAACTAAGTAACAGGACACTGATGCACTTCTGAAAGGAAGTGATGGAAGTCATGTTCTGGCAGGTACTTCCACTGGCTTTGACAGGGTATTTTAATGCCAGCAGAAATAAGTTAGTATTTCTAACTGGAGATATAATCAGAGTAATGTTTTACTGAGTTTTTCACAGAACAAAAAGTAATAGGAAACAAATACACTCTGGTGTCCTGGTGCTCTAGACACCTTCAGTCAGATCTTGAAAATGTCTTGTCCTGGCTTAGGCCAGGAGAAGTGCTGAAATAGAGCTGTCATACTAATATGACTTTTAAAAAAGTTGAATCAATTTCAAGGCAGTGCAGTGTTAATGGAGCTGCAGACAGAGAAGCACCATTATTTCTCTTCTTAAATCGTGTAACTCTTTAGTGCCCTTACAAGACTTAAAAGTGCATCAGCAGAAAAGCTCAGTCCTGCCTCCCTATTTACTGCTGTTCCTGCACTGCCAGGGAGATTGGCTTGTTGCTATAGTAGGAACTGTGCATGTGAGAGAGGGAGTTGCTGCTCCAGAGCGCTCATGTCTCTGACCTGTCAGTGCACTGATACACTTCTTAAAGCAGCTCTCATAAAATTCTCAGGATTTACCACATCTAATATTTTGTTCTGGTGCTTGGAGAATGATTGTCAATCCTTATCTGAAGGATAACAATGGAAATCGAGTAGTTTTCTGATTTGGTGAAATTCTTGATATAGTGAAATTGTTAGAAATTTATTACTTGGATTTTGGGGAGGAAGTAAGAATTTTATCTTTCAGAGGACTTTCAGGTCTCTTCCAATAGGTGATCTCTGATCCATTTACCTGAGATTGAGTTGGATTCCCAGAGGTTTTGTCCAACTGTTGTTTCCTGGGCAGCATTGCACACTGTGGGAGAACAGGTCTGGCATTTACTCTGGGAAGGAGAGCACAGCAGGGTCCTTGTCCTGGAGTGGGGCAGAGGGTAAGTCATGGAGAATAGTAAACACACTTGAACTATGAGTCTGGAGCAGTCAAGAGGAGAAAGGAAAAAAAAAAAAAAAAAAAAGAGAGAGGTCTTTGAAATATTTGGTTTTGTTTGTTTGAAGGGCAAAGTGCTCCTGTCAGGTCAGGATTAGTTAATATCTTTTATTCCTACTTCACCATTGAGTCAGAAAATGTCTGCCCAGACATTTAAATAGCCTACTGGAAGTGCTGAATTGATCTGTGGAGTATTTGAGAGATTTTCTTGTACATCTGTGTTAGAGCATTGTCTATCTTCAGCCATTGTATTGGCACAGGATGATTGTAAGATCCTCTACATGCTCAATTCTGGCAAGTATTTACTTTTAACTGTGTTGTCCCTGTAGGGAATGCCACCAGCTGAAATGCTCAGTGTCATCTGAGGAGGTTTTCCTCACCTTTTCAGGGCATAACAAGAGAGAATAGGTGAGAGAATTAAATATGTGGATGTGAGGCATGTTAACTTGCTCAAGCACTACCTATCAGTTTTTATTCTTTAATAAGGCTAAGAAAAATTTACCTAACCTAAAGCAAAGCAATGTCTGATCACCCAACCATCAAACAGGAAAAGATTAATTTTTATTATTAAGAGGTGCATCCAACAAAATTGCTTTTGGGTCTCCAAATCTGTGTCTGTGATATCAAAATTTCAGCAAATCTCAGGTTTTCCTTATGTAATGAAGCTTGTTTCTTGTATAAATTCACTGTTTGCTATGTATTCTGTGTTTGGCCATCATGAAAGAATGGGCAAGTAACTCCAAATTAAAAGATCTCTCTGCTCCTTCCTAATCTTTAGTGTCAAAATGGGAGGTCAGCAGGCCTTTTTGTCTAGATGATCTACGTGGATTGGCCCATGTGACTGGATTCATCACTTAAAGGCCTGTGTTACTTTTTTGGAGGTCTTAGTGGTTGGTTTGGTTTTGTTTTGTTTTCCTTGGGAGAAGGCTTTCAGTATTTCCACTGTCTTCTAAGTTTTCTCCAACTGGCAACTGGAAAGGAACTCTCTAGGAAAGAGAGTCAAATTCTGACACTGTGGTGGATCTAGATCTAAATCCAATCTTTGTGGCTTCACGCTGGTCTGCTCCAAAGATTATAAGGGAAGGGCCTTTTGTCATTCCTGTCACATGAAAACAGGAAGTTGTAGGAGTTTCACGATTGTCCATTTTGGTAATATTTCAACCCCAGTTACAGGAACTGTAATTTACTAAAATTTGATAATTTCTTAATATTATAATAACGCTTTGATTATTACTCTATTTTTTTTTTTTTTCCCATTGATTGAACAGAACCGAGTTAAATGTTTTACTCACACCTCCAACTATCCAGTGCTCAAACTTAGACAGTCTTTTAACTTTTGGGCCTACTTTTAAATGTAAAACAGAATAGTTTGATGACAGAGGCTTCCCCAAAGCCAGAGTCACTTTCTCTTCCTGTTCTTTGGACACACATATTTCTTCTGATACGATGAGCGTAAACGTCCTTGATCTTCACATATTGCTGGTGGGCATTATAACAAGTCTCAGCTTGCTGGGCAAAGTCTGTAAAACTGAGAATGTTTCCCAGTGTGGACAATAAAATACTTTCCTGCTCCTTTATATGGCTTTAACACACATTGAGCATTGCAGTTCCTCTTAACCTGCTTTCCAGATTCCTTTGGAAATAAAAGTTGAGAGAACAGGATTGATTTAGGTCCTGATTCTGCAGGTTCTAAGTGCTCAGAGCTGGTCAGGACCTGCAACTGTTCAGAGAGTTAAAGTATGTGGAAGTCTATTACTGGAGATACTTTTGCCAATAGAACTTGGATTCATCTCTTTAGGACTAGTAATAGAAATTTCATTAAGTCTCCCCTTTTAACCTCTGTGAGATTCTGTGGCTCAGCAGGAGATACAGTTGTCAGGATTTTCAGATTGTTTCGGTTTTGTTTATTTGTTTTAAAATGGGCTGGTGTACTTTTTTTTTTTTAAATTAACTCCCAGTTTAAAATTTAGCACTTGCTGGCAGATTAAGTTTACATTGGTGAATCCTTGCATAAGAAAATAAGGTGACTTTAGGTGAAACACTGACAAGTGTACGAGACAACGCGTCATTTTCTGATAGTCCTCCTCTCACTCCCCATTCTGTGTCCAGCTTTAAGTGAAAGCGATATGGACTTCTGTGAAACTAAGACTTACTATTTTATTACATCTTCCTGTAGTTATTTCTCTGATTTTTCTGTGTTTGGATAGACTAGTCTCAACTCGAGTGTTTGTCTTGGTGGCTGTCTGATGTTTTAGCAGGAATTTCTACTTGCTTTTGTCACTTCAGCATTATTCCCCATTCCTGGAAATGTTCGAGGCCAGGCTGGATGGGGCTCTGAGTAACACAGTAAGGTTCCTCTGCCCATGACAGGGAGGTTGTAATTAGATAATCTTTATAAGGTCCCTTCTAACCCAAACCATTTTATAGTTCAGAATCCATTTGTAAGTCTGTTTTTTCCAGGATTTTCCTACTTTTTGTGGCTTGGAAGATTTTAAAATGTTCTTCCATGTAGATGAGGCCTGTCCTGTTTGTTCATCTGGACATCTCTTCATTTGCAGCTTGCAGTTTTGAAAAGCTCATATCCCCAACCATCCTGCATTTGAAAACTAATTAGCAATTGTACTATTCATGAATCAATCAGTTTCATATATCCTTAACACAGGAAAGGGGCTTTGCAGGAGTAAAAGGAATTTTATTTATTAAAAAATATTTGTGGTTGCTGAGTCCAAAGACTGGCCCTCACGGGAGTGCATTGATTGTTTGTCATAAGTGGAAAGTGTAACTAAATATTCCTTTATGATCTTTCCTTTTTAGAGGGTAACATTTAAATAAACTTCTAGAAACCTATTGGAAAAGGAGCTTTATCCTTTTAGCTCTTTCTTAGGCAGAGTGATCCCTACTAGCTCTGGAATAAGATTTGTCCAAGAAAATGTAGCAACTTAGCAAAAGAAAATAAATAAAGCAGCACATTTAAATAAGCTGCAGTCTAAAAGAAAATATATTTTTTTTTAACCTAAACCACCCACATATATGTTAACATGCAGAATTAGTCCTAACCTGCCAAAAGAAGAAAATGCACAACACCTTTCAAAGATGCAAATTGACAATTAACAAAACAATAGAGTTCTTGCCTTCCATTGCTGAGGTGCAAATTGATAGTCAGATTGCAAGAAAAAACTGGTGGCTTCTATTTATGATTTGAGAGAAGGCTCCCTATGGAAGAAGGGGAGGGAAAAGGACCAAGTAATGTAACCAGTTCTGCAGTGGGAAAAACCCACATAAGGAATATAGGGATACACCGGGCTCATATCAGCTGTAAGGATTGCATGTTGTTAATTGTGACAAGAGGAATAAGAGGGAGTGGTAAAATTTGGATATGCTGTGGAATTGCAGATATTTTTCTCTTATATATCCAATGCCCTACAGTGATGTTGATAGGAGAAAATGCAAACCCTGTGTAATTTTTTTTTCACTTACCTTTGGCAGTCGTGCCTTCACTTTGCGCATTAAATTCCATCTCTTGTATTTTTCCTAATGTTTCATACACCCATGAGCAGCTGCAGGTAACTGCCAATTTATTTTATCCCAACTTTTCTCAGATATATTTTATCCTTTCCAAATATGAAATTTTACGTAATGATTTCTTGAGTTTAAGAGGAAATAAATAATGAGAACTGCCAACGGCTTTTCTGATAGGAAATTTTAGTGCTCAGTGCTTGAGTACAACAAGTTGTACTGCAGGAAATTTTCATGTTGCAAATTAAAAAGGACATGAGGAACTTGAGGTTTGTTTGGACAGTTGTAATTTGGATGCAAATTTTGAAGAAATGGTAATAAACTTTGTTTTGTGTTTTCCCACCATCCATGCTGTGTTTCTTCTGTGCTTTTGGCAAACTCAAATAAAATTAGTGCCTTAGGTCATATCATGTTGTGGCCTGTAGTATTTCTGCTACTGTGTACCTGTGAAAGTTGATGGGTTTTAATGCGATTTTTGCTTAGTTTGATTTTAATTTACTAGTTCCCAATGCTGTTTAACTTTAACATCTGATCTCTCCTGAAAGATCTGTGTCATAGCATGTGTATGTCCTTTTTAATTTTGTTCTTCCGAATTCTTTTCTCTTGAAGTTTTGTTACTATGGAATCTACATTTCAAAAGTAGAAGAGTAATTTAAGGATAAGACCTTTTTAATAATCTGAATAATTTGTGGCATTTGACAAATATATAGCTATATAGTCTGGAATTTTTAAGACTGGTTGAAGTATTCGAGACTTGGTTAATTTGAAACCAAGCCGTATGATTAAATGTCCTGGGTATCATGGAAAGTTTCAGGCATAATTATACAATTTTAATGAATTTGTTGCTCTTGAAAATGTTGAGTTGACAGCTGCTTAGGATGAAGTCCTGGCTTGTTGCAGCACATGATAGGTAGGGGATTGCAGAGCTCTGAGCGCTCTGCACGTTGCTCGGCTCCCTCTCAAAACGAAGTTGAAGATCACTCAGTAAACGACCAGCTGAGCCCTCCCTTTCCATCAACAGAGCAGCATCATTTTATTTTGTGGACAGCTGGCTGGTAGAGAATACTTGACATCTTCCTCTGATTTGTGGTCAGCATGTGTCAGTGTATGTCAGTCCACCAGGATGGTTGTCATAGCCCTCATCATGTGAGGAGGAGTGGAGGAATTTTGGATGCTGATACCGGCAGTAACAGTACACTTGAGTCTGTATTCAGGAAACAGATTAATTCCTCTTCCAAGTGCCAAGATTTAACACCTTTTATGTATTTTGGTTAGCACTGAATAGGAGATTTTTATCCTTAGTGGTGTAATGGCTTGTTGCATTTAGATACTACTTATTATGAACTAGATTCTGACATTCAATATTATCTGACTTCTCTGTAAACCAGTCCCTCTTGAGTGAATGTGATGTTTGACAAGTAAATAACAGAGTATGATGCCCTATGTATGTGTTTTAACCTGTTCCACTTAAGTTTTTTTAACATTGATGCATGTATTTAAAGAGTGTAGTATGCAAGGCATAGAAGGATAGAAAAGTTTGTTTATGGATTCAATAATTTCTTCTTTGGCAAGATTCATGTTGATATCATCCTATACAGCATTTTATTATCCTGCCTCTGGTACAAAAGGGTATGTAATCTGAAGGTTGGGGGTGGACTTATTCTTTTCAAATAAAAGCCACTAAGGCCAGCACTTTTGTCCCTTTTCATGTCTTCTGAAGTCTGTGTGATTTCTAACCCTTTATTTCTTTTTTCCAGGCTATTCATGTTTGCTGTTGGGCAGGGCAAATCAATCTTTTCTAAGTACTCTTTAATCATAAATCCAGATGTATTAAGCTTGCTATTACCTAGTCAGTGGTAGTCAGAAAAAGGCAGGGGGGAATGTCTAGTCAGTATTGCTGAACTGTGATTAGAATCACAGGGCTACTTGCTCTGTCCACCTTCACTCTTGGACTGCAGTGATGCTTTTGGTCTTATTGGTGAGTTGCCTTTTTAAAAATTTTATTTTTATTTAATAGAAGCTATGTTAGTGTTCTGTCTAATTATTGTATTTTGTAGTGTCTGTTTTGTGTGCACTGAATGTTCATTCCCCTTAGCTTACATTTCCCCTCTGGTTTTCAATAAATCTTGGTGGACCTTTGTATCCTGCCATCTCTTCTGCACTTTTTCCCTAGAGTGTTAATTCCCCCCCTCCAAATATCTGTAAAATCAGCATTTTATTTTTTTCCCTCCTGAGCAGCTATTGCCATCAGCTGTTATAAAATAATGGCTTTAGATGTGTCCCTTATAATACATTGACCCCTCTGTCTGATTTATCATTAATTTCCAGAGATTTGTTCCAGGCTTGAACTAATACCTTCCCCCCAGGGTCTCGAGTTAAAAACTACACTGAAACCCACTTCCTTTTGCTTTTGTACCTGGAATATTAATCGTATTGCCACCAGCATCCCTGGCACACAGAGACATCCCACCACAGTTAACGATGTCTGAGTGGTTTCCACTGGCTTCTATAACAACATTCAAGCTTCTTACACTTATTTCAGAGCTTGTATTATATCTTGCTACTGTTTTCCACTCCAATACCCACACTCTTATATATTGGAAAACTCATTTTTATCTCCCTGAAGTTCTTGCCCATTGCTTCTTTCTGCTTTGTGCCATTAAAAGCAGAAAAGGTACTTCGTCTCTGCCTAACAGTGTTGGAATATTTGTAAATTATAGTTTTACTAGGCTTGGAAGACTTTCTATGCATTAATTAATATTAATTAAAATATTGAAAGAGGATAAGTTTACAAGTGCTGTAGCATAGTCAGCAGAAAGTATTGAATCTTGGGTTTTAAGTTTTTTTTTATTTTAATGTATTGCTCTTAAAGGGGGATGTGTTTGGAACTATCAGTTTGATGGTCCCTGGCAAGGCAGTGAAAAATCTCTGCTTGGTTCTACTGAGCACAGGACACATAGATGTTGTGTGTTCTCTGCAGGATCGTTGGGACTGTTGGTGAAGGACTGTTGAGACTTGTTATCCATCACATCTATGTCTCTAAGTCACCTGCTCTAGGTACTGTGAAAGCCATGTTGACATTTAAACTTAATATCAGAAATTTCAACTAGTCTTTTCAAGATAATTCTCATGCCAGGGTGCTTTTATTACTGTCCTAATTATTAGTGTTTGTTCTTAGAATTACAGTCAGCTCTTCCTAAGCAAAAGGCTGAAAAGGTTGCTGTGTAGGAACCTGTTCCTTTGTAGCTAAGGCTCATCAATGCCCCTTATTATTTTCCTTTTGCTGCAGTGCAGCCTGACAAGCAGTTGCAAATCCTTACTTAGGACATGTTTACAAACTTGGCGGACCCATAGATCTCCCTGCCAAGGCAATAGGAGCTGTCAGTCATTGCTACCTGTGAAAATTAACAGCCCAGCAAAGTAAATCCACTCTGACCTGTTTTGAATTTTAGTCCTTTTGATATTAAAAAAAGAAAAAAAAGGTACTTTGACAATCTAGAAATCTTAATACTTATTTGCTTGATTTGGAATTGTTTTGTACAGCTACAAAAATAGTTTAGTAGCCTTTGATCATATAAATAATGTGTGTGAGTATCTATGGGTATGAAGCAAGGATAATGAAATGCATGTTCTATGTTGCTTCTTGTCTGCAAACCTGTTGTTAACCAAGTTAAATTTCAACCTATGATGATCCACAGACATGTTAGTTGGTGGAGTTAACAGGTAAAAACAGTGCAGATAAACATTTGGAAAGTAAAACATCAAGTCCTTACTCATGACCATGTTTGTTGTATTAAAGACTTCAAACAATGGGGCTGTAGGTAGGGTATAGCTAGCTCCCCTGTCAGAAGGACACACTGCTTCTCATGCTTCTCATACTTTTACGGAGTAAAATTGTCCAAGACCAAAGCATGTCTAGAAATTTTTGTTTCTTGCAGGCATTTATGCATAAAGATTCCATTTGTAAGGCAGAAGTAGCTAAAAATAGTATATTGTAGTATGCCATAATGCCACATTTTCAGGTTCGCTTTCCAGATTGGGGGCATAAGGGGGGATAAGACATTGCTAGTCATCCCTTTGTACTCATGCCTGGTATCCTTGGTTGCTTATGCCTCAAGTTTCAAATACCTGGAGGTATTTTCTGTAATATATGGTATGGCCAGATTTTTTTTTTAAATGTCTAGCCAAAAAATTCCAAGATTTTATTTAGAAACATTAGGATTACAGCAAAAATATTATGATGTCTTTATTTTACTTCAGGCCTTAAGTCAGTAGTGTTTCTGCCAGCTTTACCCAGAAGCAGGAGGAATAGAGACCTAATAAAAATGCAATGAAAGCTGAATCCTTGTGCATTCACAGATGTGTAGGAGATGGAGCTTTAAGAGAAGTGCACATGCAATGGCTTAGGCTTAGAAACATCAACATCAGTTTTGTGGTGTGTACAGCATTACCAACCACTGGTGTGTGATAAAGCTGCCACAGTGATGGCAGCCACTTAGCCATATCCTGTCAGCTCTTAAGTATCACTAACAGTCTGTTTGTTCCTGCTTGGGCTCATTTACCCTGTGTGACTCAGCTCCATGTTGTGGAGCATCTTTTGGCTACAGGGCAGATCGACTTGCTTTGGTGTTTGACTTTTTGGGACTTTATTTTGTTTGGGATTTTTTTAAACACGGTTTTCAGTTTTTATTCCACTTAGCACCACATTGCCCTGCCTTTGGTGGCTTGTGGCTGATGATAACAAGCAAGTAGTGGTGGAGCAGAACAAACAGTATTTCTACAAGAAAACATCCCAAGATCATCTATCACTACAAATCTTTCATATAAAAGGTTCATTTGATGTTCTGGAGAGCCAGATAGCTCTTTTTTCTCTTCATCTTCTCTGTGTTAACTGCATTAACTGCTTCCCATTTGATCTAAGCTCATGGGAGCACCTGTGGTCAGGCATTGGAATTCCTGATCGTGGTTGCTGTTTCCTCTCCTGGAAGCCTCACCCATTGCATTCCTTCTTTGAAATGGTTGTCTCCTGGGCAGACAAAGGAGTGTAGTGCTGCCAGCTGGCTTGTTGCCCCTCCTGCCCATCCATGCTGTTGCAGACACCTTTCAAGGGTGGCATGATGCCGGGCTGGGGCAGCTCCAAGGCTGCATGCCTGAAGGATGGATCAGGCTGCCTCGGCCAGAATGGCTCAGGACAGGCTGCTGGGAGCAGTGTTTCAGACCCCACAGATGCACTGACAGAATTTCATCATTGTTTGGGACCGCATTTATGATCAGAGTCTTACTGCAGGGTCTGCACTGCAAAGAATGGGATTTACAGATAACTTCAGGAAGGAGGAGTCTACTGGAAAGCTGCAGTTTCTGCCTATTTTGGTTAACTGATTCAGCCTTTCAAGGTCATTTAGGGTGGATTGATATGTTCTCATTCTCCGTATGTGCGGCAGTGCAAGGATCCTGCAGATTGCAATAAACGGGGAAAAGGAAGGAGCAGATTGTCCTACCGGAAAGTAAAAGACTCTTTCAGGATTGTGTAGGTTGTGTAATTTGAAGATCAACGTTGCTTATGGTGAACAGATGGAGAGGATGATTAGAAGCTACAAGTGCCCTCCTGTGCTATAGGCCCAATGTCAGATAAACTACCTCTACAGAAAATTATCACTTTCTGAAATTCTAGGACAACTGTAGGTTGGATTCTATGAAATTGAGAGAGAAAACTGGTGTGAGGAGGAGGAAAGGATCTAGACTGTTAACTGTGTGAGACTGCAAACTGCCTCTCAGGAAGCTCAGATTCAAGGTGATTTTAGTGTCTGTGAGTGCTCAACATTGCTTTTATGAAACTGTGCAAGAGGAAATTCCCATTATTTCAGTCCTGGAATTCACTGTGGCTATCATTAGCACAAACCAGGGTGATTATTCCCTCGGTGAGGGCATTCTCACCTGCCTCACGAGGTCTTACAGTGCAGTATTTGTACACCAGAGAACACATGTAAAAACCTGAACAAGCAGTGCATTTTGCCACATATGGCTGTAGGAAAAGCTGATCTGAGAATGCCTGGTTGAGAACTGTAGCCCAGTGTGTGTGTATGTGTGTATTACAGCAGTGTGTTAGTATTTTAGGCTGATTGTGTGAGGTTTCTGGGTTTGTTTTGAAATATGTGTTTAAGGTATTAGTAAGTAACAAAGATGTACAACAAAGGACAGTGAATGGGGAATAAATGGTGCACATGGACTAGGTTGGCACCTCTTCTGTCTGGGAGTGAAGCATCTTCCTTGGGGCTTAGCTGGCAAAACTACCTGTGTGTTACAAGGATCCCAGCTAGAATCAATACTCCAAGGACTGGGAGGGCATACAGTGGTAGGCTGGAAAATCCAGGAACTGGGTAAGTAAGCATTACTGTGTGGCCAGAGATTGGCAGACAAAACAGGCAGTGTCAGGGCAAGAAATCACAGCACAGTGCCTTAATGGAGGTCTTTCTGAGAGTTGTTTAAGGGCTGGAATGAAAGTTGTGCTCAGTAAGTAGAAAAAATACTGAAATTGTAGGAGGGGAGAAAAAGTGCTTTTTCCCGAGGATAAACCAAACTGAACTAGCACATGTAAAAAAGAATTTAGTTATTCTTGTGGTTAAATCAATGGCAGTGAGCAATGCCATGAATTAGGAGGAAGGATGGTCAGTGGACATGGCTCTGTATTGTCCTGCTTTTGAAATGTGTGTATGTTCATATGTGCATAAACATATCTCCCAAAATCAGAATATGCAGCAAGGGGGAAAGTGTTCCCACCATGTGTACCTAATGTATGGTATTACATACAGAAACTGTTGGATAAATGAACACTAAGATTGTGAAGTCAGGCTCTCAAAGCATAGGAAATGCCAGAATTAGATTTGCCTGCACAACCTTAATTCAGCCCCTTTGTGCATATGCATTATGATACCGTCTTTAATTACATGATCACATATCAGACCACTGAAATGACAGTGCTGACAGAATGAGAAGATATTCCATATATTTTTAAAATCCTTTTTGTGTGTCCCTGTGGCAGGCATATTCTGTACACATTAAAACCCCAGCTTAAAACCAGTAATTTTGTAATATTATTGGTATAACCAATACATGAGAAAATTAATAACTTCCTATAACCTCCTCTGTGATGCTTATCACTGTCTTATCTGTATGTTGTAAATATTTTAATTGATTCTCACAACATCTATCTTGGTGGTGCTCTGTTTTACAGGTGAGGGAAGTTTTCGAAGGGGAAAAAAACACCCCAGTTCAGTCAAATTCTACCTACATAGCTACAGATATCCTAAATCCTGGCAGCAATACAGTTCACTGAAGCCTGCTTAATTCTGAATATTTATCTGCCTTAGGGAGTTTCTGGATTACGTGAAAGTGTCTGAACTCTCCTACCAGAGCTGTTCCCTTGACACCTGTTTTAGGGCAACGCTTGAGGAAAAAAGTATTTTCTACCCTTCTTCCAAAGTGTTGCTACTATGCACCAAGAAGGCCAGAGCCACGTGACAATCCAGGCTGCAAACTGGCTGGTGGTAGACTTGTAGAAGGATTGGCTTTCAGTGGAGTGGTTGATCCCAGGTAGATACAGGACCTTAGCCTTTTCTGTTAGTTCTCCCTGATGATAACTGAAGAGAAGGTATCTTGCTGAGGCCTCTGTTCGATCCATAGACAGATAAAAATGCAGAGTTTACTTGGAACGAAATTCTCTGTGCAAGTTTCCAGAGGTACCCCCTGCCTCCACTTGAGGTGTAGGGAAGGTAACTCCTGTGATAGGCTTCTAAACGCAACTGGGTCAGATCTGACTTTCCAAAATGTTGTTTTCGCTTTATTGTAGCTGTTCGTATCTCTAAAATAAAGCATCAGTTGACTGCAAAATATAGAATCCCCAAGTACATGTTCAGGTACACCAGGTCAGAAACCCCAAGTACATGTTCAGGTACCCCAGGTCAGAAAGTGGGACATGTATGACAAAGGGCTTCCTGCACATTTTTGGATTCCTGCAAAACTGTTCTCCTTTTGGTGTGCAAATCTCTGCTGCCTTCAATTCTCGTGTTCCAGTACCTAAAACAAGTGAGTTCATGGTCCAGCAGACAACTTTATAAGTATGCAACTCATCTTCATTCCCAGAGCTGGCTCTTCTGGGGTGATATTCTCCTAGAAAAAATTGGAATTTGATCATATAATTAGAGAGTATTACAATGTGTATACACAAAGATTGAATCTTAGCTTGGGCTTCCAGTAGCTAAATAAGGAATGATTGTGAAATCTTAAAGTACAGTATTTTGTTGAATGTCACTTTGGCTCAATATTTTTTTACCAGAGAATTTTATAGTATTAAACTGAAAATGTTGTAGAGGTGTACCACCCTTTCCTTCTCACTTAGGCCATCAGAGGGCTGTCAGACACTTAGAAGAAAGTCCTGCGGGTTTCTGCCAGCTGTGGACAGCAGCACATGGGTGGAGTTGGTCAGAAGTCCAGCAGTTATTCCCAGTTGTGAGGGTAGTGGCCTGTGGCAGTCTTGGCATATTCTAAATTATTTTTTGTTTTTCTCATCTTCACCCATACTTGTTTCTCCTCAGCTCCTGCCAGCCCCTGTTACTCCACTTTTTAAATCCCTGCTGCTTTTCTGTGCTTTAGGTCTTTATATGGAGTTAAGTTGCTTCATCTGCCTTTACAATTTGGCAGCAAACAGAAGGGCGTGACGTTTTACTGCCTTTGTAGCACTTCCCAGTGTAGAACCTGGGAGCACTCTGATGACTCAGAGGAACTGCTGGAAGAGGCTTGTGAAGCAGGTTGGCACAATGAGAGAGGCACATAGACCTGTGTAGGGGTAGCATGCCCAACTTACCAGCCCATTCTGTCTGCTGCACTGATTTTCAGCCAGTCTTTTCTGCATATGTGTAAATTGAGAGCTCCCTCTTCCCCAGTCTTGGACAACATTCTGATTGGTGCTTGAAAAGGGCAAGTGGCAAGAGTTGCCTTCCTCCATGCACATTTCAAGGTCATGCAAAAGTGATTTAAGCTGTGTCAGTGAGAGTGATTTAAAAAAAAAAAAAGTGTGGCTCAGGTCATGAATGGCAATGTATGAAGTCAAGCAGTTCATTTGTTCAGTTTTTATACTCACTGTTTTTGTGTATTGGCTGCTGCATTTATTTTCTTATAAATACTATCTATATTAGGCCAACTACAACTAAGAATATGATGTTTCCAGTGGAGTGGTGGTAGAGGTTTGATTCCTGCTGATATGCTGGATATTTAGAGAGAAAAGCAAACAATATAACAGCGGCCTTACAACACCAGTTGTTTAGAATTCAGTCCTTTGAAAACCACTACTCCAGAGATTTAGTGAATTACTCAAAATTTACCTTTGCCTTTATTGTGCTGATTTCGTTGCACGTACCACACTTGCTAAAGTAAGAAGTACTGCTTTGCATTCAAGGAAACAGATTTTCATACTTGCATCAGAAAAAGAAACAAACTGTCTTAGCTGAAATAAGCAACATTATCAGCAATATAAGTTTTCAAAAGTAATCTGTATTCTATAATTCAAGTTTGGGGTATGTAAGGTGCAGCCGTATTTGGAGGTTCTGGTCTGCCTGTTGTACTGGTGATTATGTACTGCTGGGAGGGATGAGGATTTGCTGCCTTGCCAGTTTAATAGAGGCGAGGTAACTAATTTGATTCGGGATACTCTCATCATGAGTTGCTTGAAGGTGTTCAAATTTGCTTATGAAATAGTCCCTTCTGAGCTAAGGAGATGGAAATGAGACACTAAAAAAGCTTTCTTGAAATGCTTCCATGTTTCTCAGCTCAGAACATCCCATTTGATATTAATATTAGGTACTGAGGCAAAGTCATCAGGTAGAAAAGGGAGGAAATGTAGAAATAGTCATTTTCTTGTGTGTTTCCTCAGGATGCTATTTTGAGGCTCTAAAAAAAAAAAAAATTCCTGCTTTGCTGCTGAGGCTGCTGTAAAGCGGGGAAGTGGCAGATGTAATTGAAGTCCCAGGGCCCTGCCCTAGAAGAGGTCCAATCCTGGCAGCATACATATTGCTTATATGAAAGCGAACAGATGGATACATTTGGTCAATTCTGCCGGGTTCATATGGAAACCTTCAGAATTTTTTCTTACTATTTTGAGTGGAATACTTAAATCTGTTATCTGCTGAGAGGCTGTAGTTGCCTGGGATGGGTGCTTTGGTAGCTTTGAGCAGGGAGTGCTGCCTTGCTGTGGATGTCTTCCGATCAGATGTGTTTATCTCCCCATACTCCTTTCCCCCTCCCCTTCCTACAGGACCAATTCAGCTACTGGAGGAGTGAGCTGGATTTTTTTCAACTTCAGTGGCATGAGAACTGTCAGCTGAGTCTTAATCATGGAGCTATTACTGGTAGTGAATATGAAGGAAAGAGAAGAAATCCAGCTTGCTTTTCAGATGATAGATTGATTGCAAAAGCACATTTTGATTATTTTTGGGGTGGAGAGAGAAGAGGAAGGAGGAGATTTGGAGAACAAAAACATCACATTTTCTTTAATTAAAAAACCCACTACTTTTCTGATACTAATTCATGCTAAGTTCTTGCTGACAGTTTTTTGATGTTTCCAAATTCAAAACAACAGAAAGCAATAAATTGAAGGGAGAAGAATGAAGAATCAAAGAGGAAGGGTGTAGCTGCATTAGTAGGACACATCTTGAAGTCCTAATACTTAGTCTGGGAGGGAGGAGGAGGTAGGATTAAACTGTAATGCTTGAAATTAGTTGCTTTTGAGCAGCCTCAGACATGTGTGTAAGTGTGTGTGTGCACATGTGTAATGATCTAATAACATGGCATCAAGGAAAGAATTGGTATATGGCTAAATTCTAAAAGCTTATCATGCAGATGTGTCAGCATCTGTATTGTCATCTAGTTATCTTTTTTACAAGTATATAACCATATAAATATATACACAATAAGTATTTAGACACTATCAATGGCAGCTCTGTGCAGTATTAACGGTCTTAAAGAAACTTGCTCTTGCCAGAAAGCTTTAACTTCAAAGATTTCCAGGAAAGCTGTTTAAAAAACAAAAAAAAGTGCAGTCGCTGATATTAAAAGCATATTTCTGTGAAGATTGTAGTTGTGAGTGCTCATTTCAGTCTTTTTTTTAAAAGAAAAATTTCTTTTAACCACCAGTTACAATAACTATTGTTGAAAATGGGGGCTAGGAAACAAGAGTAGAAGCTGAAATCTTTAGGAGAGAGAGCTAGAGAGCTTGAATTTGACAAAAATAGTTTCTTCCCTATTCCTCTCTCACTCTCTAGAGCTGCATCCTTCTCACAAAAACAACTCCACCCACAGTTGTAGAAAATGGCCATCTCTTGGTATGTTCTTTGGAGGTCTTGTTTTGATAGTGCTAGTGCTAGTTTTGGGGATTAACATGAATAACCCTATCAAATTTTGTTAAGACATGGTACCAATACAGAAGGACCCATGTATACTATTTAAAATACCCTTGTTAACAGAGATTTAACAGTCATTTCATTCTCCACTGTTCATCATATTCACACATGTGGGATGGGCATTAACAGATTGAGCTACATCTTTTCATTTCAATTCTGAAGCAGTCTCTCTTTGTAGGAATATTTTATGTAGTAATAATTTTCTTCCTATTACAGACTTTCTAACTATGTTAATGGCAGCAAACTGGCCACAGAGACATTCGTGAGAACTACCTTTGCAGTGGCATTTAAACAATTTATTTGATCTTGCTTTAGCATACCTGCTTATGCCTTTTTTCACTCTGTTGGTGACCTTAGGAGAACTTTGTGTATAACCATCGGTCTTTCAGTCATATTCAGCTTAACAAAATGGTATGCAAATTTCTGCAAGATGTTATTTCTGAAGTCTTTGGGATTTGCAGTGAGTCTGCTAGCAGGTGGATGTCCCTTGACAGCATTGACATGTTTGAGGAGCAGCTCTAAGGCCAGCTGGAGAAGGCAGAGTGTCTTAACTGAGGATGCCCTCTTTAATGGATATGCAGTTGTTGGGTGAGCCTTGACTTACCCAAAGCAGAAGGTGCTATTATCTGTATCTTGATTTTTTTTCTTGGTGCACGGTAAGGGAAAAAGCAGAGCCAAGAAAGGTTGATGGCAAGGGGGAAAGAGGGCATTTCTATATATCTCACATATGTACTATGTTGAATTGATCATCTTATCACCATTTAGAGAAATTGCAAGTTGAGGATTTGTGGCTGAAATGTGTTACTGGTGTGGGAGTGCTCTTGGCTAAAAGCCTAAAATGAGGACTTTCTCTTTGTGAGGGCATATCTTGTCCTGTGCTTGATGCAGCTTCTCCTATCCTGGACCATGTGTAAGAGTGCTCTTAGAAAGAGAATAGTTAAAAAAAATTACCACTGCCACTATTTAACACTTCTATCAGGTTCTATCAGGATCAAAAGTCCTACTGTAAAATCGTGTTACAAAATCACCCAAGCCAAAATCAGGGAAAGTGAAAGGCAAGAAATGAACTGAATTAACTGGCAAAAAAATTATATTTATCAGCTTGTTGATTTTTAGTATAATTCATGGAAATGAATTCTGTGAAATTGTCATTCCATGACAGTTGATTGGGTGGGAAAAACGTAGGATTGCTGCTGAATGTTTACATTGACAGGAACATTCCCATTTGCTAAAAATAAAACCCTTGGACAGTACCATCATACGAATTTGTGTACGTGGGTTACCTGCTGTATGATGTCCCCTATATGGGAAACACTTGAAGCACATGATTAGTCTCTTCAATTTCTGTTGAACTAAATTATATTTTAGGTTTGATGTGTCAGGGTATTTTGGTTGTCTTCTTTTTCTTTTTTCTTTCTTTTCTTTTTATTTTCTTTTTTTTTTTTTTTTGTTGGTTTGGTTTGGTTTTTGAATTTTTTGTTGTTTGGTTATTTTTGGGCTTTTTTAAGACCAGAAGGTAAGCTTACATGTTATAAGTTTGGCTTCTTCATAAATATTTATAGTTTAAGGTGCAGCTTGCACTGCTGGCTGTCCCTCATGCCTTTCCATTTCCCAATCTGAGTCATGAAAAGAAAGTTTCTGCCTCAGAAGTTGTGTGGAAAGAAAGCAGGTTTCCTGGCTGGGTCATTGAGGTGGCCTAGGCATATGTTTGTGCACAATGTGTTGCTCCTGCCCACATGTAGTAGCCTGCCTACAAACAATAATAATCACTGTATGTGTCACACTCTGTCCTCTGCAGCACTAAAGCTTCTCTGTTGAAGGGGGAAATTCAAAGGAATCATCAGTTCTCCCAAAATTGTCAGTTTTGGTTTTCTGCGGTCATACTAATTTAGTGTCTGGGTCTGATATTTTCCCCTTATCCTGTGTCTTATATACAACTTTGACTTGCTGTCGGAATTGAGTAGTCCAAGGATAAGACAAGAGAAAATCAAGCTTTTTGTCCCTGGGGTAAAGGAAATTATATGTAGTTCAACTTTCTCAAGTGACAACATTTATTAGGCAGCTACTACAGATGTCTGTATGTAGTTACAGACAGCTTGGTATTTTCTGGGCATTTTCCTAGTAATAAAATCCCAAATCACTATTTAGAGAAGATGTTGAAGCTTTTTTCAGGGATTCCTTCAAATGTAGGATTTCTTTAAAAATCTTTAATGAAAATTTTCAGCCAGAAAAAGCTAAACCATGGATCCACCATAAATTTTTGCAGGCATCCTTCTTTTGCCTCCTTTGCCTGCTGGTGTGGGTCCAGCTTAAAACATACCCAACCAAATATTAGGTGTCCATATTAGGTGCTTTCCTTTGGGTTCCACTGTTGCAGTGCAAAGCGTACTTTAGCCATGTCTCTATCAAAAAGAAATAGAGTTGTAAATAGTAAGTAGAGAGAAAAGAGAGTCCTTTCCATTTATTTATGTATTTCTTTGCATGATTTTTGTTTGGCTTTTTAAAAATTTAGTTTTATTTGTTTGGGCAAAAGTTTCCTGCCATTTACCTTTGCATTTGCATTTCCTATTGATTGGCAATTTTTAAACTGTTTATTGTGCTCTTTTGTTTAGCTGTTCAAGAGCTAAAACAAAAGGCACCAGGCCCTGTGAGGGACACATTTGCATGCGGCGAGCGTTGCCCGAGGAAAAAGTAATTGCTAATGCATATTTATGTGGCACAAATTTGCCATTTGTTTATGCATAAAATTATCAATAGTGCAGGGCGGCCCAGCCGTAGAAAATGGTGACCTTTTTAGCTTAATAAAGAGAAATCAGCTGTTATTGTGAAGAGATCAGCCATTTATTCTGTGTTGAGGGACACTGTCGGGAAAATGTAGATTGGTGCCGGCAATATCATTAAATGGAAGGCCAGTGACCCTTTCGGTATAGTCTATTATACGTTATCTAATAGAGGATAAATGACTCTGGTTGGCAAATAAATTAAAAAAAAAAACCAACCAAAAAACCCCCAAACAAACACAAAAAAAAAAAAAACAAAAAAGCCTAGAGGGGGAAAAAAAGAAAAAATTTAAAAATGCCTAAGAAATCCAATAAAACCTACTACCCCTCCTGACTTTGCTCTTGCAGCCCAACCACATGAACAGGTAGATACTGAGGAGATAGTCTTGCACAAGCCACCTGCTATTTTTCTAGAAAAAAAATTATTTGCAAAACAACAAATCAGCAACCAAAAAAAGCCCCAACCCTAAAACAACCCCCACGCCCACTCTGTTTAGACTAGTTTTGACTGTTTTGGAATAGGAAAAATATCCAGAGCCAGTCTGTGATTCTTCCTAGTGCATGTCAAAACCAGTGTTCTGAAGGGCCATAATGTGAACTGGATTTTTGGCTTGTGAAATGAGAACTCGGAGTTTGAAATTAGGAGGTAGGGTCTTTTCTGAAGACAACAGGTTTTCAAAAACATTTATGCTTATTTCTTTTATGCATTCCATTTTTTAAAAGTGAAGAAGAATTTGCTAGATACTGAGGATCTCACCTTCAGAAGATGCATCAACACACTTTTCTTTATAATACTTGACTGATGCAGCTCAACCTTCAATAGACAGATTTAAGACGTGAAGAGTTAAAAACTAACAGCTGTAAGCCTCAAGGAGTTCTTGTGAAAATGGAAGTGTATGCAGAAAACCTCGTGTTTCCCTGTTTCTCTCATTCTCTACGATGCATATCTGAATGGATTTTTAACCACCAGGTGAAATGTGGAGAGCTGTGAGTCACAGTTGCTGTAAAAGGTTGTGTTTTCTGTGCAAAATGTGTGGTGGGCTAGGGGTTTGATTTTAAATATTTTTTTATCCCTTAGAAATATCCATCAGATAGTTGCTAGAGTAATGTTGGGGCTTTGCTCTCTTTGCTTCCTAAAAATATGTCCCAAGCTAATGTCATCATCACAGAAAAGTCATCACAATATTTGTCACTATGTGTCATCTTCCTGGTGGCCTCAGTAAAGAGGCAGAGCTTGAATAGGACAAGGGAACTTGCAGATAGTTGAAGCTTTTTGAGGTAGGGCTATGTGGAGATGATGGTGGAGAGGTTGTGGTCAGAGGCAGGACTTTGGTCTTCTCAAGGCTGTTGCTGTCATTTCACCACTATTAAAATCTGGACATCATTTAAATAAAAATACTTTAGTCAAATATAATGCAATACATAAAACTTACTCTAGGAGTTATTATATACCATGTATTACTTTCTCTAATGCTGTAAAAGGGTGTAAGGGTGTGTTCTAGAGTTCAAGATTTTTATACCTAAAATTTTCTCTTATTAGGATTTTTTGGAAAGAGTTCGTTTAATTCCTGTATATAGAACTGTTGCCTGCTTCTGGAATGGTGCACTCGCAGTCCTCCCAAATAATGATTCCCAACCATTGCTGTAGAAACAAAAGTATTGTAGGACTAGTTATGGAAATAGAGAGAAAGTCAAAGGAGTAGTTCAAAAGCAGAATTTTTCTTAGGTCCATCCTATGGAAACTGCAGTAAATATGAAAGTGAATTTAATTGCAGAGTAGGATCTAGGTTACTTCACATAGAAACAGGCCCTTTTTTTACTGGTTCTGACTCTCCACTCAAGACTGTAGCCAAGAACCATAATTTCAGAAGTCTCTGTTAATGTTTGGTGATTGCTTCATTGCATTGTTCATAAACAGTTGAATAAGGTGGTGTTTTTTGTCTTTAAAAACACATTTTTATTTTTACTTCAACTAATTAACTAAAGTTTGCTTAGTCCAAGTAAATCTGATTTTTTTCAAAGGGTCTTTTTCCATACAGATATTTCCAGCTCTGCTCCTGGAAAAAAATCTTATTCCCATCAAAGCTCGTGGGCAGTTGTTAGCCTGAGTTTTGCTTTGTCTTTTCTAACAGTCATAAAACAACCCTTTTGAAGCTGCTTGACACCAGCTAGAAAGTTGTATGTAGATAAACTTACCAAAAAGAAAATGCTAAAGTCTGTATGGGAATAAACTGGGGGTCACAGTGCTGTAAACTAACCCTAATAAAACAGATTCAAATTCAGATGGCAGTGGTGGTGGTGGTGATGGTGGTTGTTAATGTTGCCCTTTTTTTTTTTTTTTTTACTTGTGCCTGCCCAGGTTGTTGAAGATAACTACTAAGTACAGAAAAATTAGAAAGAAAAGCATCTTCAAAAACCTAGAAATATCTGTGGTTGTGGAAAACCAGAAGTTTTGTAAAGAGTTTGTTAAGGGAGGAGATAAGTCAGAGACAAGACAAGGATGAGCAAGTATCACTGGTCAAAGGTGGTAGCAGCAAACAAGAGAATGAGCAACATGAGTATTACTTTTTCCTCATATTCTGCTGATATGAAGAGGTCAAGGATAGCACTCAGTTTCAGGTTGCTGGGAAAGGCAAAAGCATGAGGGGGAATATTCTGTAAACAAATGCTACTAGTTCTGATTGTCCTGTGACCTGCCTTTTCTGTCCTGGGATTTCATCCTAATTAGCAGTGAGTTGAGTGGAGCTTGTTCTTTTCTCAGCTCATGGTCCATGTCTGCTCTATTAATAATGTGCGGGTTAGGGAAGGAAGATAAAGGACTAGTTTTATATAATGTTATTTAGTTAATGAACTACTTTGATTGCCAAGTAATAAGAGCTAAGGAATTGGTATATATTGGTATACCCTTTGTGGTGCTGGTAAACAGGTAGTCTAATAGGTCCCACAAACCTTGACCTGTCTTTGTACAAGAAAATGTTGACAACTTATCTCATTGAAGAATGACTTTCCCCTCTCTTTCTTCAGCACAGACTTGAAAAGCCCATAGAGATAGTTATCTTTCTAAGAGCAGAAATTAATGACTGAGGAAATTTCTATACAAAATATATAGAGGACACATTTCTGTTTGTTCATCTGATTGTTCAAAAATAATACAGGAAATTGAGGTTTGTCTTCACAACGTTTCCCTGCATGCAGAGCTCAGTAGGGAACCAGGGATGGTTGTCTTTTGAATGTTCATGCCCCAGCCTGCTCTTGATAGTATCTTATATGCTGCTGCTTTTCCTGGAGATCTCTGAGCTGTAGGGCCGGGAAAGTAATTCTGTCAAGTTAAACCAGTAGGAAAAAGCTTCTGGCTTTATATATTAAGGATATTGATTTCAGAATTTGGTTGTGTGTGTGTGTTTTGTAGTTGAAAAATAAAAGAAATTCCTATTCATATTTATACATATATTTCATGCTACAAATTATTTGTTTTGGTTAGACTAGATTGATAATAATACACTGTAATAAAACTTAGGGATGCCAAACCTGACTAGAAGGTCACCCACTCCACATCTGAGATGGACTTTGGCCTGTGTGAGCACAGGGCATCATGTCACAAGTATGGGCCCAGATTGGCTTATGCTTATTCCTATGTTATACTTGCACACCCTGTGCCAAGATGCATTTCTCCCCTCTCTGCTGAAGGCTTGTGGTAACACAGCAGCAACCACAACTGCTGTAGGTGCCCAGAGAGATCTGAGTTGCCTCATGCTCCTGAACTGGAGGTCCAGGTGGGGTTTGGGAAGTCACACTGATGTCACAGACGAATCCCTGAAGCTCTGACCTGTGTTGTTCCTGGGGGAGATGCCATTCTGTCACCCATGCAGGAAGATCAGGTGCAACTCAAGAACCTCAGGACAGTGTCTAAGTCCTGGAGTAAATGTGTGAGCAACCCACCTACTCACAGAGTGACAGCTGAAAGCAGGAGCAAATGCAGAGGACTTCTTGCTCCCAGCGCTGTGCTTGCACTGCTAACTGTGCAAGCATGTTAGGCTGGGGATACAAAAACACTGAGTGTAGCTGAGCTGTTTAAACACTCTAGAGAAACAGGAATATGTAGTCATATCTTTCTCCTAGTTCAATCTTTGTACTGATTTATCATGATAGGAGGTGCTTCTTTAATTCTAATGTCTACTATTTTTTTTTTTTGCTATTGCATATTTCTATGGCAGCTTTTCCACGTGATATATGTTGGGTCACACATTAATTTACACCAGCCTCTGTTCTGCAAAAAGGAGTTCATGAACTAAATAAAAAGGAATGAGGAGGGGGATGTCTAGCAGAGCCCAGGCTTTTGTTTCATGTTTTGGATGTATTTTCTTTTTAAAATAAAATTGTTGATATGCATTTGCTTTTATTTTTCTAGCCTTCCTCTTGCTGATGACCGGGTTCCTGTTTGATCCTGTTTACAAGCTTTCGAAGATTGAAAATAGCCCCAACTCCTCTGCATTGGGTAGGAAAACAAAGCCATATAAAGACATACTGCAATTACTCTGGAGGGCTGGCATTAAGGAAGAGTGTGGTATGAAGGAAGAGCTTGTGGAGAGAAAGGAGAAGGTTACTAGGTTACCACAAAAGACATTAGTGTACTCAGTTTTTCTCACCCACTCTTGGACTGGAGAGGAGGGGGGAGAGTGGGCATGTCAGCAAGTAAATAAGCATTCTCCAGTGTGTGTATTCTCAGTGTAATATTTTAAGTTTGTCTGTACTTTCTGTTACTCATTCAAACTACTTTGCAGTTATGTTTCAATCTATTCAAAACATTCAATAAGATAACTATGAAAGATTTTTGGGTTTGGATTCTTGTTTTGTTTGATTTGGGTTTTGTTTAGGTTTTGGGGTGCTTTTTTTTTTTTTTTGCTTTTGTGCATATATGCGCAATATTTTAGTAGTGTTGTGTAAATATCTATATCCCAAGTACTAAATTTTTACAAATATGATGTTTCTTGTCACTAGGGAGACAGGATGGGGAAGAATCTGGTTAAATGCTGTTGGCCTGGCAGGAGACTCAGGGGCAGATAATCCCACCAGTTATTGTGTCTTCATTATCCTGATGCCAAAAAGATTTTTTTGCTTCTATATATTCTTCATATATATTTGTAGCTCTGTTGACTGTTATTCTACAGTTTCCTAACTTCAGTACTTTTCCTATTAGACAAACAAATTCATGAGGGCCAGTTCTAATCTTGCTTCTTATCGGAATTAAGGACAAGACACCTTCCCAAGACACTTTCCCATGTAATAAGACATAACTAGCAGGGAGGGGGGCTTCAGAAAGGGCTGTACCAAGAGGGGGAATTACTTTATTACCTCTCTTTCTAATTGAAGATTCTTGTCAATTATGCTTATTTGCTAAACCTATAAAAGTGTACTTGCCCTATGTCACAAGTGCATTTTTGACGCATTTTCAGCATGTATTTTGGCGTGTTGTGCACCTGGAGGGACCCTTCATTAAAACAGTAACCACATTTTATCACCTCACCCTGTTTGGATCTTGATTTTAGGGGCTGAAGAGGCAACAATCCTGTAGTAATTTTTGTTCTCAATCTTATTTCCATGAAGAGTAAATGTTTGCAGAATTAAGGTTTCAAAGACAAGCACTCCTTTTTAGTAGCCTTGTTTTTATCCCTGTTATTGTGGTCTTCAGGAACTGGAGTTGAGGTTGACATTCTTGAATGTGACGAGTTTGTCATGGGGTTAGGTGTTACCTGTCTTTGACCAGGTTGCTCTCGTGTGTCTTGTATCATGAGTGGCAATTACTAAAACATCAGGGTTAGAAATGCAGCCATGCTGACAGGTAACACATCCAGTTTTCCTGGATGGAAATGAGGAGAAGGTGTGGAAGGCTGTCAAGAGCCAGAACTGTGCAACTGAGATTTTAGACTGAGATAAGTTAAAACCTGACTAAGATAAAACCCAGAGACAGCCTTGTTGATTTCTGTATGATTTTGTCCACATGCAGAGGGCTATTATACTGCTATTTTTTGGGAAAAAAAAATTCTAATTAAATTTGGATGCAGGATTATGTGAATGATTGATAATATTATGGTGTAAATCGATGCTTTTCTGCTTCGTGGTGAGGCCTTAGACACGCATCTGAGATGACAGTCTAAGTCATGGTATTTTAACATGATTGATTCAGATATGGAGAAGTTGTACAATTCACTTATATCTTTCTAAATGCCAGAAGTCAGTTGTGACATTCTCATCTTTTCCTCTTCTAAATAAGTTTATCAAAGAAGAAATCACTAAATTGCCAGGCAGTGCTTAATAATCAAGGAAGTGAAACTTCTATTTTACAGGGGAAAAAAAAGAAATCTTTTGCTGAGTTGCTGAACTATTTTTAAATAACAAAAGTTTGCTATGTACTGAGCAACTAATTTTTTTAAAAATAATTTTAAGGCCTTAATTCTGAGAAGGGTCACTAGCCTTTGAGAATTGAGCCACTTTGTTGACAAATCTGTCCTCTAAATTGAACAGCATTAATTAGAACTTTATGCTGCAGATTCTTACTTTTTTAATGTGGATGCTGGTATCAACAAAAATGTCTAATGAATTTGAAGCTGATTTTAAAAGGTCTGCCACCTGTAGATAAAATGTGCATTACTACACATGGTAATTATCAAGATCAAAGGCTATGATATGATCCATAGACCTTTTGAAATCAAAACACTTACTATAAAGAAAAAAAGGCACTGATTTATCCATCTGTGTTAATATAGGACATGTCTGTATATTCAGCTGTATATAACATAATTCAAAGTATCTTTTCTCCTGTAGCTATATTACAGTTTATTGATACACTGTAACACAGCTACAGGAGATAAGATACTTTGAATTATGTTAGACCCAAATTTCCTATCATTTCCTCTGCAGACTTACAAAGCTCTTGCTATATTTCTATGTGTTGAGGAACTTTTTTTTTAATCTAATGATATAGTTTGCTAAAAATATCCAGGTGTCTGAGACAGCAGCAAAACATCTCTGAGCCACCCTACAAAAATAAACTAGTTTTGTTCATGCAGGATGAAGCAGCAAGTATACACGAACAGGCTTCAGCTCCAGGCTTTTTTTCAGGAGCACTTGCAGTAGGGGAGGGGAGAAACAACCCAGCAACTATCATTGTAAAAATTATGAAAAGCACTTTGATGGTCCTTTCTAAAGCCACTTCACTGAACAGGGGCCAAAGCAAAAGTCTGAAAGACAACTTGTAGTTGGCTTTTAACAACCTCAGCCCCGCGCTGCTATTTGCAATTGAGAACAAGTGCCTGTGCACACAGTAATGCTGAGAAAGACTAAAGGGAAATAAAGGACACCAAGGAAGGATTTTCTGTTTTCATGTGAGTACTTGGAAGACCAAGCAAGTGGAGAAGCAGCAATTTTAGCTAAGCTAATGTAATAGAAGACCATTGCACCCGAACTGTCTCAGCAGAACTTCCTGCATAATTAGATTGTAAATCTTCTCAACTGAGGAAGTTTTGCCCAGGGTCAGATTGTCTAAGTAATAATCCATTCTACATAAATTAGAAGATTTGAACTGCTGGGATACATTATTACATTAGTTTTGGCTTTTTATTCTTAATATAACTAAGGAGAACAAACGCAACAATTCTTTTTCTTTTCTTTTTTAAAAAAATTATCTTATGTCTCTCTAGCTTTTGTTTATCTCAGAAGGCCTTTCCTGTAGGTTTAGAGATTTTTCCTGAGCAATGATGATGAAGTTGTTATATAAGGCAAATTAATACATTTTAATACACTTCAGAAAGTGATGCCACAGAATCCTTTGGCCAAGTGATGTCACTTCTTCAGTGAGGAATTTAGTCAGAGATGCTGCTGCTCTTTTTGTACTGCTGAAGTTTTATTTTCCACTATGACCCCCTTTATCTGCAAAGAATAAAAATTAATATTTGGGGTAAAACTAATGGGTGAAAATTTACTAATAACTAGTTTGAAACAGGTAGGGGTTTAAGTTAATAATTCAATTATTATCTTTGAAAAAAGGAAGGTTATGGGTACTTCACATGCATATACAGCTATTTGTAGAAGTGATGTACTAAATCCTGAAGTTCTTAGTCGTGCAAAAATTGCTGGAAAAAGAGTCAAGTTTGCAGTATAGCACAGATGAATTGGTATGGTTTGGAATTGTCATTGTGTGTTTGGGGGGGTGCTGGTTTTTTGGTGTGTTTTTGGTCTTGGTACATTTGACTTTATTATAAAATGGAGAAGTAGACAACTGCTCAGGAGAGCCTTTTGGAAATAAAACTGCTTTGGGGCTGAATTCTCTTCCTACTGAAAATTTATATGATACATAATGGTAATTTATTTTTTTTAAAGACATGAAGGAAACTATCTGGGGTGAGAGCTACTAAACTCCTCTTTTCCCATCTGCTTACTGTGCTCAAGGGTAGAAAAAATATGAAATTGAATTGATAATTCTGTGTTTTTAAATACAGGAGTATTTTGGGTACTGCTGCAAGTTCTGTGAACTTAGCTGCCTGGTAGTCTGGTCAGCCTGCTCTGCAGAGCACTGGCAGCTGAAAGCAAAGCATAAGTTTGGGTGGAAATGGAAAGTGCTCTCTAAAGTCCTGGGAGCAGTGATACTCCCAGACCAACAGATGTCTGTCTGCTCATCCTTCCCTCAAGTGCTGTGCAAGGAGCAGAATTCAATATACTTTATTATCTATCTATCTATCTATCTATCTATCTATCTATCTATCTATCTATCTATCTATCATGCTGGGAGACATCAAAGGATAATAATAAAAAAGAATAGTACTTTAGAACACATGAGGAAAAAAATAAAGATCTGTGAAAGCCCTTTGACACTGGCATTTTGGGGAAACACCGTATCTTTTGGGTAAGCCCTTGGAAAATTTGCAAGAGCACTGGAAGCCAAAAGATGAACCTTTATTTTTTACTTCTACTTAAAATTAAAACTTACTCCCATTGCTGCTATTATAATCCTTATAAAATTGCTTCTAGATATTAAAAATTTCCATTATTATTGGAATGTGCAAATAGCAGTATTTCCTTGCTTTTGTTTTTTGTTAGTTTGTTGGTTTTGTTGTTGTTGTTGTCTTTTGTCCTCAGGAGCATCAGATATAAAGAAAATCAGAAATCAGACCTCAAGACTATTTTTGAGGCAGAAATAATCCAACCATTATTTCTGGTGTAAAAGGTTTGTGAATAGCATCATTTGCCTAGAAGCTGTTTTCCAACCTAATAACTCCTGGAATAATGACCTAAAACTGTTTCCAAGAGGATTAAGGCCCATATAACTATTAGGAAGTATAAGTTTCTGAAAAAGCTTCTTTCTGATTGGTGAAGAGGTGAGTTCTGATTTAGGTTAAAGCTGCTTGCTTAGGAGAATCAGTTTCAATCTCTCTGAAGTCAAAAGTGTTGAAGTAATCCTCCAGAGAAAGATTGTCTGAGGGTTTTTTTCTTTTTCTGTATATGTAATATATATGTGTATATATAGATATGACTTACTGCCATAATGACCTGGAAGATGGTCATTTAAAAGGGTTTTTAATCTATTTGGCTTTTTAATCTTCTGCTTTAGTGTGCTCTGAGCAAAAGCTGTTCAAAATCGGCTGAGATTGCAGCTGAACACTTGGCTTGTTGGCTAATCATCACTTGAAGACTCTTCATTGGAGAGACTGTGGAACAGAATTTATTATCTGTAATGATATTGGTGTGTTTTTAGGGTTGTGTGCATGTTGGATGTTCTGTGCTCTTGTTAATTGCTTTTTCAGCTAGTGTGGCCTGTAAAGGGGAGGGAGGAGAAAACATGGGCTTGGGATGATTTGGGAATATCCAATGTACAGGGGTCAGGCATTATGCATTAGAGGAAAGCACAAGGATTTACAGCTGAATCCATTTGATAAAGAGCTGCTTGCTGAGTTGTACTTTTTAATTGGCAAAACTTCCCAACCATTCATCAAAATGCTCTGGTGACAGAAGTTCACTACAGAAAGCACGTGAATTCACTCTGAAATGGCTGTTAACCTCCTATTGTTTCTCATTTTCTTGAACTGACCAGAGCTAATGCCAGAGCTTCTGGCTGAATCACAGAAATGTCTCAGCAGATCACACTGAAAACCTGAAATCATCAGTGAGTTCAGCCAGCTTTATCCTAGGGTGCTTTCCTTGCCAGCAATCAGGATTGGTTTACATCTGTCCCGAGAGCAAACTCATGTAAGAAGGTGAAATAAGCATCTGGTATTAGCAAAGGAAAATAGAACTGTTTTATTTACTTGAGGAATTAGTATCACTGGCCATTCAGAAATCTGTAATAATATGCATGTGCTGTATTCATTTTGACCTTTAGAGAAATTTGGCCTTGTGTGCAATTTAAAGGTGATTTAGCAGTTTCTCACTAATAAGATAACAATAAGATTTGGCTGTGTAATCTTGTTGTTATACAAGACAGAACCAGTTTTGTGGGACATTGAAATCCATCTTTTAAAAATGCAGAAGGAATATAATCAGTGATGATACTTAGCATGCAGCTGAACTGAGCCCTATTTTGAAAAAATTGCTCTAATTTTTACAGTGGTTGACTGCAGCCACAATAGAGAAAAGTGAATAAGTGTTTTCTGATTAGATCTGTGTCCAAATTCTTATTTCTGATGCGGGGTGTACACTGCCAAAAATCTGATGCATATGCTTATGAAATATTTTTCTTGTTCTATATGTACTATAAATACATTCCACATGGCTTTATACAAAGCTCTCTGTTATTTCAGTAAGTCACAAGCTACTAAGCCAGATCCAAAGAAGCTGAAGCTCTGAATAAGGTTCTTTAACATTTTATGACTTTGAAATGCTGGTTTAGAGTATATTTGCTTCATTAATTTGTGCCTTTGATCTCAGTTGGGTAAGCATTGAAAAGATAGGCAAAATTTAATGGGGAAAAAAACCCCTTTTCACAAAGGTCTCTTGTTGCCCTTAAGTTAACAGACTGAAGAAAGTTCCTTTGCATTTTCAGTAGTCTAGGTTCTGATTTTGAATCAGGAATATGTAGTCTTACTTAAAATACATCACTCAAGGATACTGTTGCTGAAGATCTTCTTTGGTGTGACCAGGTTTGGTAAAATTACTTGCCTAGGGTGAATAGGAGTCTCTCCTGGAAAAAAGAAATCTGTGCTCTCTCTTCTGCCAGCCATGGGACTGAAGGACTAGTTGTGTAGTATGGTGTTCCCTAGCCCCAGACAGGTCTGTCCAGTAGCCTAGCATCTCCTTGGAGTGTTCCCAAGTGACAGTAAAATTAAGTCTGGCTATTGCCTTGCTGGCTTCTCTTTTTTGTATTAAAACTTGAATTCCAGCATTGCAATTTGAAAGATGATGAGAGAGAGTGGATTAGCTGCAGAGAAAGAGTTTGGTAAACCTAAGCAGAAAACTCTGAGTTGAACTGCAGAGATATTTTGCTTATTGCAGCAACAGGTTGGGCTAGTTCCTCCTTGTTTGTTTGGGGTTTTTTAATGACCATTTATATAGTCAGGCATTAGAGTAAATTTAAGTTAAATGAGGGAATACTTTTTCTTCCTCCTCTCCCTTTTATTTCCTGCCCAGAAGCAGCTTGATATTAGCAATGGAAAGTGCAGCTTTGTTCCCAGGACTGGCAATACAAATACAGTATCAGCCTATTTGTTTGCTTTGTCCTTTGTTCATTAGCTGCCTAATTGGGCCTTCCTACTGTACCTTTCCCACATCCCTGAGTTTTTATCCTATGTATCCTTGTATCATTTTGCAACCCTGGGAGAGAGTAGAGTCCACTCCCTGCCACGTATCTGCGGCCACCAAATAAATGGCAAGTGTAAGGAAGACTGTGGACATCACTTACATCTGTGTAACAGCATAGAGAAGACTGGGTTGGTTGGGGAATTCAGAATTTTGGGAGTGCATATGTGAGCATGGAAGATTTCTGTGGGGGGGGGTCTCACTTGTGGGGACAGAGACAGTGAAGCTGGGCTTGGAGATCTTAGCAGTGGTAGCCAGAACAAATGCTCTGGGTCCCTTTCCTCAGATGAGGGGGGAAGCAAGCATCAAAGGACACTGACATCCCACAGCTGCTTTTTGGTCAACCTCCCTAAACTCTGGTGAAAGAGGGAAAAGTGACGATGGTAATTGTATAAAGTCTGGTGTTTTGTGCCTTCCTCTAAAAGTCAGGCAGAAGATCATGTTTTGATAGAGCTGGGGAGTGCTAAGCCCCTCAGAAAATTAGGGCTCCTTGCAGCCCCTCACGTGGGGTGCCCCAGGCTGAAGCACCTGAAGCCTCCAGCTGCTCCTGAGTCGTTGGATGGGAACCCTCATAAGGAAAAGGGAAAGGGGGCGTTCAGCAACTGGAGCTTATGAGATAGGAGAGCCATCAGCTTGTGATTTCTATACCTTGGAAAGGGTTAATGCCGAGGTGCTCTATTGTATTAATGATGGTTACGTCTCCACAGGCCCGTTGGGCTCTTTCAGGGGCCTCTCAAAACAATGAGTGCAGTGAGGCTGTTCTGTCTAATTACTCCAAGACAGGGATGCTAAAGAGGAATTAATGACAGTTGACAAGTGCAATTAATAATTATAGCAAAGCTGGGAGTCATGCAGCAGGCAGATGACAATAACAGGGTAACTGTACATGACAGCTTTCATCCGTTCCCCCCCTGCCCCGCCTGCTTCTCCTTTCTTTTACCCTTTCATGTGAGCTGCTGCATGAGACGGGCCAGGCCACGTGTGGACAAGGAAGGAGAAGATCTAGTTCCATAGATTTGTCCAGTTTCTAACCTGACTTTCCCCACCCCACTCTCTCCCTCCTAAGGAAAAGTAAAATCTAAAAAAAAAAATTAAAAAATTATCAACAGCACCAACTTAGCAGCACAGGCTTCTCTTAGCTTTCACGGTCAGGTGTTGACAAGACTACTTAAAATTCATGTTGTGAGATTGGAAGGAGAAGGGGACAGGGAAAGGCAGCAGCAAGCTGGAGTTGAAGTGGGATTTCCATATCAAAGGCCAGGCCTTTGGCTCTGAATGGTAATTAAAGTACCCAGATTTCATCTCCTTGGTCAGCTCATGAAAAGGAAAAAAAATAGAGAGAGGATTTTTTCACTCCCTTTAGACTACAGTACAGCAAGCAGTAAATTAAATGAAAGTTGAGCTAAAAGGTGCCTAACGCTTCAATCTTTTGCATGTAATAAAATCTATGATGTTTTTAAAGCATTTATTCAGTTCACATCTTCATCTTGCTGTGATTATAAAGAATATCATGTCTGCTTACATTTATTGGGCACACATCTTGGCCTTCCCAGGGTTGTAAAAGGATTTCACTTTTCATTATGTTGCTGTTGTGTTACGGCCTTTCGGCTTAAAAAAAAAAAGGGGGGGGGGAGAAAAGGAAGGGGGGGAAAAAAAGCCTATTTCTGTGTAATTTCTAGTTGGTCATTGTAGGAACCACTAATGTGGAGAACCAAATAAATGCAAATTTAATGATGCATGGGCAACTAGTAATGAGATTCAACAGCCTCTCACCTTGAGGTTGTTGGTTCAAACTAGGGCTGTGACACTGCTGAAAGTGGCCACAAACCAACAGTCATGTGGCAGTAAATGTACAATGTTTTGTCACTTTGGTCCAGTTCCTAGTGGACATACAGTGATGAAATGGAAGCCCTGCTTGCATTTGCTGGAGTTCCTCTTAGGGACAAGGACCAAGTCCTGCCTGGATTTACTGCCCTTGTCGTGTTCAGGTCAGGGTTATGCTGTAAAAATGTGTGACATCTTTCCCTGAGCTTCCTCTTGGCTGCCTTGATTCCAGGTCTTCTGTAGACATACAGTGGTCTCCAATCTTTGGAGCTACTGGGGTCTGGCCTCTCAATAGCAGTGGGTGAATGCCAAAAACTTGGGAGTTTGACCAGTACTGCTGGTGTCCTGTTGTGCCCTTGAGTTTCTCTTTACATCTGTGCTGGCCAACCAGTTATTCAACAGCTTGGGCTCCTGCCTTTGGGTTTGCACCTCAGTAAATCCATGGCTGCACCCTCTTTAGCTGAATCCTAAGGAGAAAAGAAGTCTAGCTCTTTTCAATTCTGCTTCCTAACTATGAAAGACTGAAACCTCAAGTCTTGGGGCCAAAATGTGTATAATTGAAGGTGACCAGGCTGGGTCAGAGCCTGCTACAAGTCACTGAAAATATCTCTCCTGACCTCACTGGATGGTGGATCAGTTCCTTGGACTGAAATGCTGAAGTGTCTCTGGTTTGGTCCATTTTCCTACAGTTCCATCTCCACTATACCAGATGTGTGCCTTCTGACATAACCATTTTGGTATGAGTTACTATAGATGTGGCCAGTACTGTATGTATGTGGCATGTATTAGTACAGCAGTTGAGATGGAATGGGTAAAAAAGAGTTCCTTGGAACAAAGCATGGAATAGTTAAAATTTAAAAAGGCAGGAGAAGAGGGGAAAAGACAAAATATTGCTGCTTTAATAGAGAACAAGAACTTAGAAATAAGCCAAACTAAACACTTGTTGAATACATACGCGCCCCGAACTTGAGGCTTGCAAATGTAGACTTGTATTCTAAATTCTGAGGTTCTTTTTCTTCCTCCCTTTTTTACTCTCTCTTCCTTTCTTGCTCTTTTCCTTCTCTCTTCCTCTCTAAGGTATGCTTTCCTTCTCCCTTGCCCCCAGCTCGAGTGCATCATTTTCTGCTATTGTGTTTAAAAAAACTCTGCTGCAGGGGCTCTGAAATGAATAAAAATGTAATCCTCAATGTGCCCATTGTGCACTCTCATTTGTTTTTGCTGTATCGATTTATCAGCAGAGGGAAATTACTCGCTGGAAGAGAGGATGCCAGTCAGAATGACATTTATTTCATAGTACAAGGAGGCTCTCCAGCGTGTTTCCATGTAACCCAGATATTGGAGCTGTAAAAGGGCTTGTAACAAGGTTTAGTGCTATGATTAGATTGTGTGGAGCACCTTGCTTTCATAACAACAGGCACTTGGCAAGAGCCAAGGCCTCAGGTTATGGTCAACTTTTTTATTTCCTTTTACCTTAACACAACATATTTGGCTTGCATCTCAAAATGTTGCTCTGTTAAAAACTCACTCATTCCAGCTTGTGAAATCTTACTTGGTATTTATAAGGGTCTTGAGCATTCATGCCACTGAGTTAAAAAGAGAAAAAAAAAGGTAAACTATTTACTTGTGTAACATTTTTAGCTTTGTCCTTCCTTGTGCTTCTAGTGAAGAAATTTTTTTCCTCCAGTGACTGTAAGCTATGGTTGCTCAGCATAAAAGTGGAGCATATTTTTTACACAAAACCTGCAATAGGTGTATATAATTGCAAATAAAGATGGGGCTCAGGAGGCTGAATCATGGTTCAGGGTTTGTGCTTGGCTGCTGTTGCTGGATAGTTGGTGCTGAGGGCTTTGCTGTGCTGATTTGTCTGGGGTCTGTTTAGCTCAGCAAGCCCTTTTCAGCAGCATTGGAGGTCAGGTCGTTCACAGCAAGACTCACAAATCCCAGAATGGGTCTTGCTCCACGGCACTGTTCTTCAGCAGGATTTATGTACCTTTGGAACTGATGTGGTGGAGACTACCTCTCCTGACCACCACAGGAACATGGGGAAATAGGCAGTAGGAGGTATGGGAAGTTATGTCTGTGTTGAAGATTGCTTGATGCTTTCCATCCTAAAACTCTCAGTTCAGCTGTTCATATCTTTGCCAAACGATTTCAGCTTTGGCTGATATTTTCCATTTTGGGTGTTTGCCTCAGACATTAAAAAAAAAATTAAAGTAATTTTTCAGCCAAAATGGCTCAGCTGGCCCTAAGCTGAGAGAAAAAAAAAAGTTGTTTTGCCTTTATTAAAAATATTCTCACTGTCTCAATGGAAAGTTCAGCTACCAAGTTACAAGCCTCTGAAATGGTAAATTGTGTATCCAGTAGCAACTTTATTGAGTGATAAAGTTCAGCAGGTTTACCTAGCCTGTGGAGTTTTTTGCTAGACTGTGAACCCACTCACTTTCATGTCTCCACTGCCTTTGTCTTTGGGATGGTGGCTGGGAAGTCATGGTTAAGGTGAGCTTAGCTAGAACTACTTAAATCCATCTGCCTACATCTCTCTTTCTCTTTTAAACAGGGGATTATGCTGTTGGTACAATTGTATCCAGCTGAAGTAAAAGCTCAGCCTACATTTGAGCCACAGAATGAGCTGAAGGCTTTGCTAGCTAAGCTTGACCTAAACTGAACTATTCCTTTCTAGTCTAGATGAGATGTGTTATTTTCCTTATTTATATTTCAGGTCAGAAATAGAGAGAGAGAAAAAGAAAGTAGTACTGAACTGTGAAAGAGAAATAAAATCAAATAAGTGGCTGGCAGAGGTGGAGGAAACGCTTTTGGTAAAGTTGGGAGCATGCATACAAATAGGTGTGACAGAACTTGTCACAGCAGCAGGAGTGTGGCTGTTCCCTGGGGCACCTCTTATTGGTGTGAGACGTCCCCTTCTGTGGACAGGCATTGAACCTTTCAGGAGAGAACAAATGACAGATTTCCTTTCTCTGCCTTGCTGAGGTAGCAAATGGCCAGTGCAAGGAAAGAGGTGTGTACTTTTGAGGAGAAGAGTTGGAGTCTGTGCATTCAGTCAGTTGGACCTGAGGAAAGGAGGTGTCAGCACTTCACCAACTGAAGATATGAGGTGTGTTGAAGCAGCCAAAAAATCTTCTAAGCAGCAATGATGGCCTGCATTCTTAATGCCTTGTGTGGATTAGGAGTTATCTGCTTTGTCAATACATTGGATGATGAGGTTGACTGGTTTGTAATTTTTTTTCTCCTGCATACCCAAACTATATTTGGAATGAAATACAGATTCTGATAACGAGAAGATAAATGGAAAAAAAGTAGTTTAAATAGTGTTGTTATCTTAAAATGAATGCTTGAGTAACATACAGGCTAAAACAATTTAAGCATATGGAAATGTATGTGAAATCAATACACTACGATGTCACTTTTTGCGTCAGAATCAGCATGTGTCTGTGCTGACAAAATGCCATGCATTACCTTTCCCCATCTGTTCAAAGCACATTTAGAAGTGCCTTGAAAAGCTTTTGCAAGTCACGACATAAATACACAACTGGATGGTGCAGTGTAGATAGACCAGCAATCTAGCAAAGCCTTCTTTAAAGGGAAATTATTTTAATCCTCTTCAGGCAAGAAATTAATTTTCAAGGAAAAAAAAGTATGATGCTGGTATAAAAGTTTAGTAGCATTTACCAGTCATATCCACATTAAACATTTTTTCCCAACACTACATCAGAAAATAGCTTTCAACATGGAGAAAATCCAAAATCAATTAGTTCAGTTTAAGTTATTTCAAATTTCATTGTTAGTTTTTAAAGAACATCTTCCAGACTGCCTCTAAACTTTGCATGGAAATTAATTTAGTTAGAAGTTTTCTTCCCACTTGCATATTCCAGCCCAGAGAAATGGAAGATTTGCAGAGTTCATCAGTAAAAATAGTACTGTTAATTCCCACACAGTAGTACCTGAGTACTTCTTCAAATGCCACTTTCTTTGTAATTATTGACTTTTTACTGGTGTTTTGGCAGAGCTTCTCATACTATGATATTTAATAAACCCACACTACTCTCATTTATGAGTGTAGGTAACTACACTCATCTTACAACGAGTGTAGTTGTCCATCCTCACGACTTTATTGATGATTACATAATTTTCTGTTAAGAAGTGTCTTTTGCTCATACATACGCAGAAGGCTGAGGGGTAGCTCACTGTCTATGTGCTTCCCTAAAATACAGGACTCTTCTTACACGCCCCAGGTGATTGCCATTTCTAGGCCAGAGTAGCCTCAATCTTTTAGGCAACTTTTAGGACCCCACAAGTTTGAATTTCTTGTCTATGGTTTCTTTCTTATCTGTGTAACCTGATGATAATTTCATCCATCAGCTCACAGTTTTACTTTAGTAAAACTCCTGGTAAATCTTGATATGCAACAGCTGGTGGTGTGAGCTCTTTGTGTCCATCTCTGTGACCAGAGGGAACTGCAGATAGACAGAAGGGAGTGCCTGAAGTGAGAGGTGGTCAGAGACTCCAAAATGACTGTTCATTTTGGGCATCCTGGTTGTTTGATAGACTTTGTAGCAAAAGCCTCGGGTACTAGATGGATATTGCTTTTTCCTGTTTCTGTGGCACCTGGTCCATTACTAGGAGAAGGTGATGGAAGTACAAAGGAAGAAATTATATTTGGAAGGATTCTCTTTAAAATTGCAATGTAGTTTGTGAACCTCCAAACTATTAACAGAGTTGGGACCAATAGGAATCATAGGAGGGCTGTCTGATCTGGTTCCTCCTTAGAACAGACCTTGCAAATTTTCTGCATCAAAATTAATGAAATGAAAATGTTTATAAAAGGGAAATTGGTAGTAGCTATTATTGTGACTTTCATCTTCTTATTCTTTGCTTATTATAATGCTATATTTGGAAAGTATTTCAAACAAGAGCCAAAAGCAATGGAAAGACCTTCCTTTTGAAGCAAAATTAGAAACATTAGTTGGAAAATCTCGCACTGTGATGTTTGTTCATGTCTTCACCATTGGCAAATTTTGTTTTCACTTGCAAGTGCGAACCAGCAGATTAGACACTTCCAAGGGTTCGTTGACTGCAAGGTTTTGTAGGTGATTTCAGTTTAATGCAACCAGATAATTGTAGCCCTGGGGCTTGGCTAGGTTATAAAGCTGCTAATCCAGACAATATTATCCAATCATATGTTGTGCTTATATGAGAGACCTCTGCCTTTAATAGTCTCTCTCTGTGCTTGTAAGTGGTGGCTTTGGTTTGTTTTTTGTAGCTTTTTTTGTATGGATTTTTTTTCTCTCAGCAGCCCTATAAAAATGAGACTCAGGAGAAGATTAAGCTCCCAAACAAGTCACTGGAGGTATGCAGTGCTCTATATATGTGAAATGCACATACATCATGGATAAGCTGGCTCACAATGCTGAAGTGTATGTTCACCTCCGCATTTAGGAGAGGGTAAGGTGGTGGGCACTGACAACTCTGAAAACTAAAGTCTATATTTAGTTCTAGGCCCACATGTAGCTGAAGTAAATGTATGGCAATGTTTTATAAGCAGTACTGTCAAGTAGTCAAAAAACACATATTTTTGTTTAAAATAAATTTGTATCTTTGTCAAAACAAAAATTTTTCATGGCAATACTGTAGTTTGAAAAAAGATTTTTGGGAGAGAGAAAAGAAGGTGAAATTGCATGTCAGCCTGAAATCTGGACCGTTCTCATTTGAAAATTATGTTTGCTCACCTTTAATGAAATTTACATTATTTAGTTACAAGAGGGACAGTTCTTGCAAGTTTGCCATCCAGCCCTTTGAAATATAAGAGGTTGATAGGGGTCACATCAAGCTGTGGCTGCCCCATTCCTGGAACTGTTCAAGGCCAGGTTGGATGGGGCTCTGAGCAACCTGGTCCAGTAAAAGGTGTCCCTGCCCAAGGCAGGAGGGGTAGAACAAGATGATCTTTGAGGTCCCTTTGAACCTGAAGTCATTCCATGATTCTATAGAAAACCTGAGATGAAAGCTCCGACCCATCACTGCCTGTGCCATGAAAAAATAAAGTATAATGTCCTGTTGCTGGTACCTCTACAGCATTGCTCTGGCTCAAGATACAAAGGAGAAGGAGGGGCCATCTTCCAAACTAGACAGCAGGAGGTTTTGGTGAGCTACTGTGTCTGGAATAAATAATTTGGAAATGGAGAGTAGCACTGATAACACTTGCATTGTAGTGATTTGTCATTTTAGAGATGGAAGAAACTTCTGTATACTGTGATTTTATAAAGTGGGATTGCTTCTACTTACAGAGAAATGACTGGTGCACAGAATATGAGGAAATGTGAGGCCTGGCTGTGCAGGTCCATATGCATGAATGAGGCAGAGTCCTCAGCTTGTTGGAGGATGTCAATAGGCTGAGGATCATACCCTTAAAAATAGAAGTGCTGACATTTTTCTGGAAAATCTTGATAAACCATTGTTCTCTTCTGTGTTGTAGTACTGTGTACTTGTGTAGCTAATTTCAACTCTTCATCAACAATTCTTTCTAAGAGACAAACTAGTGGAATAAAAGGAATTGATCAGGATTAAACCATTCACATTTGTCCTTCTTGATGTAAAAGAAAATTAAGTGCCAACCAGAGCTGTGCCTCTCAGTTGAGCCTGCTCTGGAGTCTATTTGACCATGCCCTGAGCTGAATCAACTTGCTGAACTCCAGCCCATGAACAAGAATCAAGCCTGTTCTCCCTTCTCTAGCTTCCAGAATAAACTGGAGCAAAGAGTGCCCGTTTGAAGATGCTGCTGTCTCAAGAAATAGCAGTGGCAGAAGAGAGTTACCAGAGTGTAGAAGTCAACCCACTTGGCTTTTCTGGACTACCTTCTTCCTTACCTGACTTTGAGGAAGGAGGAGATACATAAAACTAGAGAGATTGTGTGGTACTAACATTTGGATATGTGTTTCAATAATTTTTTTAAAGAAGAGAGACCCAACTATTCCTCTACAAAAATTCTGTCAAATATGTTTCTTTGAAAAGGAATTTCATTTCAGGCAGTTGTGGCAAAGTCTATAGTATTAGCTGTGATAATCTGGCTCTGATGTTGCAAAGGCGTGGCAAGTTCACATGTTGGTTTATGCATCTGAATTGTCTCTCTAGATTCAGCAAGACTACTGATGTGCAGAGTTACAGGCTTGAGGAGTCTCTGTAAGATGCAAGCCTCAGATATTACACTGGGGAAGAATAATGTCAAGTTTGTAATTAAAAATCTCAGGACAGGCAAATTTCTGAGCATGTGCAGTATCCTTTTTGTGAACTTCAGGATCTCAGCTGGTTTCAGTGAAAAACACAGAAAGCAATTAGCTTGCATCTTAGAGGCTAATAATAACTGAACCTTTTGGCAGATTTTGTGATGGGATGATTCTCTCTGTGTTACAAGCCAAATGAATTAATAAAACAGATTTTTAAAAATCACTTATTCCAACATAGTCATTTTCCTGTCAGAGGTGCATAAAAGCAAAGAATTTGCAACCTGGGCTCTTGTTACTTTTTGCTTTAGACCTTTTGGTAAGGGTTAATCTCATGTGTTTGTGCCATGTTAGAGCACTTTTCCCTTTGGAGTGACAATCTTGTGTGTTCTGCTTGAGATTTGAACAAATTCCATGAAGTCAGTCCCCTTTTTTATCCAGGTGGTTTTCTGGATCTCATTGGTACAGGAAAATATACACACACAGAAGTCATTATGGCAATGTCTTCCAAGTAATGTGAAACAGTTTTTGGGGGACGAAGTAAGAGCTGCTGGAAGAGAAGAGTGAAAGAGCAGTGAGATGTTCTCCAAGATATTGTAGTTCAGTTTAGTTAGGGCTGAGTGATATGTAAGCAATGTATGAATGATGCTAGATATGTGAAAACATCACTATCTGACACAGGAATTAGATGCTTTTTGAAAAAATAGCCATCACTTCCCCCTTTGAAAACATAGCTGACTTTATCATGCATCAAACCAGACATGAAATTATCCAACCTTCCCTTCACCTTTTATTTCCCACCTGTGGAGTAAGCTAATATGGGACAATGCTGAGACACTAGTTATGATGTCAAAGAACTTTTCCTCATCGTCCCCTGCCCTCATTCTCTGGTGAGTGGAGCTTCCCTGGACTGAATGCAGGGAAGTTTTCTGTGTTTTTCTCCTACATGGCCAAACATGCCTGATGTGCAATGGGCTTTTTAGCTGTTGTTTTGGTCTTGTTAACTGTAAGCCTAGAAGGTCTTGTCTCTTTTGCTGAACTGTGAAACACACACTGATTCTTCTGAACAGGTTGTCTGGAAACCAAATGGTTATGCCTCTTTTTTTTTTAAATGTTATAGTATAATTTGCTCTTACTTCTGAAAAAGACTGACACCTCCACCAACATTCTCTTAAGCAACCAGAAAATAGTCTAAATGCTTCATCCTCACCTGGGGCTCATGTCCCTGATCTCATTCCTTATCAAAAGCAGTCATGTGCAGAACACAGACTGAAACCATTGCTGCCTAAGGCCATTGTTTAGGCCAAGAATAAATCTGATCAGCTGCAGACTTTTATTTTTCAGTGGAGCCTTTGCTTCTCCTCCTGCTTCTTCAAGAGAGACAAAAGCCCAAGAGAAACATTCACAAAGACCCTACTAGGAGAATTAGGCTATTTCCTTCAGCTTCTCATGATGCATCCATTACCCCACTCTCTGAGGTCTGATGGTTTTGTAGGAAGCTGTAGAGTCGTAATGCAGGGTTTCCTTGTGCAGTGTGACTTCTCTATGCCTTGTTCTCCAGGCTTTCAGTGGAAATGCAGTGCTGCTTTGCATCCTGGGGTTCAGGCTTCATGAAAACAGCCATCTGAAAAAGGGGGTTTTTTGGGTTTTGTTTGTTTGTTTTTTTTAGGGGGGGTTGGGTTCTTTCGTTTTTGTTTTGGTTGGTTTTTTTTTTTTAGATGAAAGTAAGATGAAGAAAATTATCATTTGGTGCTCAAGTGAGCCCCACTCAAACATAGGCTTATAATGCCAGCTTGGGTGCTTTATGATATCCAGTCTTACATCCACGTGCCTGAATGGTAAGGTCTCAGTGTGGTGCCATGTCCTTGTTGTCTGAGGGATGGCACAGTTTAGCCATAGTTGGACTTTTAGTTCATTGAGGTTGGGGCAGTATTTATCTGTGGAACTGCTGAATAAGCTGGGTACTAGTGTGGTGCTCTGAGTCCTTTGGAAGCACAGGGAAGTGAGGCTGGGTGTCTCCTCAGAGCACTGTTGGGCTGTGTGCCTGCACCCCCGGGTCTCCCTTGATCTGAGGGCACTGGAGGAAGCCCATTAAACCTGCCCCTTTGGCTCCACAGCACTTGCTGTCACCCCATCTACATGTCCCTGCCCTAGTGCCCTCCCTTTTCATTTCAGTGTCCAGTGCAAGTCCTGCCCACAGTGATTCTCCCTACCTGGAGTTTTTTAAGGAATAATAGCCTGCATGGAAGCAGGTTCAGAGAAGTTGGAGATCAGCACAACCTTTTTCTCATCTCTGCCATCTCTCATCTCTTTCAAACAGCTTTGAAGAGGGAAGATCTCCTCTCCTCCTTCCCCACTGCCCCTCTGCCCCAGCTCCTTCTCCTTCCTGCCTGGGAGTAAACAGTAGATGGTACATGTATTAACACTGAGCTCTATCACAATGCTCCTGGGCGTGCTCTGTGTGCAAGTCCCTGGCAGCCGTAAATTAATTAAAAGTAGACAGAAACCCTAGGAAAAAAGCAAGTTCCCTTCCCCCTTCCCCCCTGCCCCTCTTTTCCTTTCTCTCTCTGTGGGTAAATAGCTAATTCCTTTGTTCCTTGCTGCACTATTTCGTTTCTGCCATCATTGTCCTCATTGTTCTCTGAAACAGGAGGGGTCTGGGCCAGGAGCAGCCAAGGTCTTGGCTAATGACGGGAAGTCTTTAAAGTTTGCGCTGCATTTCATCTTCTCTGTGGGAGTTTTAGGACGCATTCAGTGTTTGATCCCCACCGTGCAACTTTGCTTCTAGTTAATTAACAGATCCCCATTACACTCTCTCATCTGCAAGCACATGGGAGGCCTATCAGGAGGTAATTCAAGGCCAATCTGAGTGATGGCAGAAATTAGAGAAAACGGTTGTTTTAGGGTTCTAACATCCAGGAATAAAGCTCTCCCCTTTGCACAGTTGCCCTGTAAATTTGGGCTTGTTTTGTTGTATCATTTTAAGTGATGTCCCTTGCAATCAAATCTGTTAGGGAGTTGTGTTTTTTTCCAGGAAGAGTAGATGGGAAAGCAGTTTATTTGTGTTGCTGCTACTTTGCTGTGCTGGCAGCCTGCATGGTGTATGGTTTTGAGGGCCAGTTGAAACGAAACCGCAGCGTTATTAGCAAGATGTTTTCACCTTCCTTTCATTCCCAGCTTCCCCGTTTTCACCAAGCCTATTATACAGGTTACAAGTATCTTATGGCAAGTTTTTTAGTGTTGAGTAAAACCACCACAGGCCTCCCAGCTGCAGAGCTTTGTCAGGCTTTCAACTAAATACTGCCTCTCTCAGGAGTGCAACCTTCTGTCGACTTTGAATGTTTAGAGTTGCCTGATACTTCCCCCCTTCTTTCCTCTTCCCCACCCTATGAGCAATGACCCCCTTTAACTAACGAATTAGGGACTGCTCCTGCAGTTGCAATTCTCAGTTCAGCACTTGGCAATGAGAACCAAACCACGGCTATTTAGTGCAGCGTTAAATGGCTCACCACATTAGCCCCCTGGCATGCAAAGCTATTAGGTTGTTTTACTGTTGTTAAAGTTGCATTTGTTAGGTGGAGTTGCTGCTCCAACACAAACTTGGTAATGTGGAAAGGTGCAGACAGCGTCTTCTGGTTGTGTGGTGTGGCCACAAGAGACCAAAGTTTCTCCTCTCCCTGAGGCTTTACAGAGGAAAGTTTTTGGCTTTGTTGCAATCAAGCAGTCTCAACTGACCATGATGCTGTGGCAGGCGTAATCAAATCATGACCAGTTCCTTAGCTGTTCCTTGGTCAGCTTCCAGCAGGGCTGCAGCAAGGTGGAGTTACCCCTAGAGGGAGAGTCCAGGACTTTGGGGTCTCCAGTTAGTGCCACACCTGGCAGGCCATGTCCTCAGTGTGATGGGCCATGCTGGTACCCTTGCCCAGTCCTCTGGCTCCTTGCTACGTCTCAAGGGAAGAACAGCATGTGGGGTTATTCTCAGGTGGCAGATGTTGGACTGATGTGAAGATTGAGCAGCTGTGGCTGCATAGATTTACCCCAGAATCTCCTCCAGCCTGTGTGCTGCAACACCGTGCAAGAAAGGGATTTGTCAGACCTCCCTCAAAACAGGTGCTCACAGATGAAGGATTTGCTGTTGTCTGCTATGAGTGAAAAAGAAGTATTATTTTGATCTAATCACCAGGGCTGTCTGGAAAATCCTGAACACAGTTCTTGTAGATGCAGAGGTCATTGATCACACTGAGAGGTGGGATTCCTGTCTGGCCATGAACTTAGTATACAGATGTAGAAAATTATTTAGAAGGTATGTTCACCTTTGGTTCAGTACAGCATGTTAGACTGTCCATTTCCCAGGCTTGGTCTTTGTCTAAAAACAGTATTAATTTTCTGCTTATTTAAGGAATCTACTCTCTTATAGTCTGAACAAACTAAAATATTTTTAAATATGTACCTATATATATATATATCTATAAAAGGCCATATATTAAAGGAACATGCTCTAATATGGGGAAAAAACATAGAGAAAACACAAACAGGGAGGTCATAAAAAAATGATTTAGTATTTGAGTCTCAAATACTAGTTTGAATCCTGACAGGGTCAGCAAAGCCTTCAGTGTTCCTGATTCTTCTCAAGCTCATTGAAGGTCTCATGGACAAGAGCTATAGGAGTGGCATCCTTTTGCTCCACTTAAGCCCCAGTGTTCTCTGGAGCCAACTGTAGTTGCAGGAGTTTGCTCAGCCTGCCTGAGTGATGTCCTTTTTTTCTTGTTCTTACTCAAATTGCAGTGATTTGCATCCTGTGTTTTTGCAGCAGCAATACCTCTCTATTGCTGGACACAAACATATTATAAATCACTGACTGATTCTTTGGGGTGGGACGGGGAATGGGTGCACTGAGGCGAAGTGAAGCTGTTTTATTTGATTTAAGCGTAATGAAATGGGCAGCATATTCACAGTTAAGGCACCCTGTTGCTGATGTGACTGGGATAGACAGGGTCCTCAGCTGCTAAGCAGGGATGCTTGGATGTGCCACAGGGTTTCAGAGAGAATCCCCCTGCAAAGGGAAGTGTGTGCCAGTATTGTAGAGCACTTGTGCCAGCCAGCTTGCAGGGTTGATTTGGCATTTGGCGTATTGGTAGCGGCTGCCAGTGTGTGTGGTGGAAGAGAAGGGAATAGACAAGAAAAACAGAGGAGTTTAAAATAAAAATATAAAATTATTTGCTTTGTGCCATATGGACTTCAATATTTTGACAAAACTAAGGCCAAAATTAATCATGCCAGGTTAGAGTTTTTGTTCAAAAACATATGTATAACTGTCCCCCTGAGTGTGTGTTTGAGTTATGACTTTCATCCAGGAAAACCTTAACCTTTTCAGTTTCTCATTCTCTGCTCTACTACCAATTGTTTCACCTGAATGAACTTTTCCTATTGTGTGAAAGTTTAAAATAGTTTTGCTTTATTGAAAGTTTCTTAGTTAAATCTCTACAATTTTGTTGATTTCCTTTATAAAATTTTCTTTTGGAAGAGGTTATTTTCTTTTTCTTTTCACAGAACTAAATGGGTTTTAACAAGAGCTGTCTTGTGTCCAGATTGGACTGTTTGGTCACAAAGAAGGAAGGGATGAGAGGATGAAGCAGAAGGAGGAATCAGGGCTCCTAGTAATGGTTGGAGAGTCATTTTATGGAAAGTGGAAGTCCATTATGCCTTTCCTGCTTGTCCTAAGATGCTGTTTCCGCTGCACGTATAGCACAGGGACTTAAATTTAAAAATATGGAATCCGGCCAATTTGAGGATTTAAATTTATAAAGTAACCATTCATAACATCTACAGAAATACAACCCTTTGCACCTGTGAACCACTGAATTTTTCACTAAAATGTTTTCGTGGAGTACCCAGCATCTTACTTTAACTGAGGATATTATTCAGGCTTGGTCTATATTAGGCCATTAATGGACAAGCTTGGCTATGCATTGAATATTCTTCTGCACTGGTTCCTATTGTGGCACTTTGCTTCACCACTAAAAATGCCATATGGAGTGTACCTTAATCCACTTCAAAAGCAAAGCTCAACTGTATGGAAGCCCCCCTGAAAAAAAAATAAGGATGAGTGTGGAGTGGAGCTGTTGTGTATTAGCTTTTCAGAACTAGTTTGTTATGTACACAAGTCCACATGATGATGGGAAATCTTGAAAGATCCAGTTTTTATAGAGCTCAGGTGTGATTAAATTGGGTGTTTTTGTTCATCCCACTATAGAGATATGAGATGGATATGAAATTCAAATATACATCTCTATCTTTTTAAAGTTTAGAAGTGTTCAGGGGCAGGATTTAGGCAATCTTTAATTTGTGTATGTAAGCAATACTATGACTATATGAGGACAGTAAATATATCTCTATCTGTGATTGATCTCAAGATCAGCCTATCTATTATCATAAATCCCCTCCTTTGAGAGTGGGAAGTGGGTGGAAGTTTGAAAGAAGAAATTTAAGCAATTGGTTTCCTTTCACTTTTAAAGCCAAATCATGAGAGAGGCATAAAAGATCTCCAGTTTGGATGATAGGGAAACATTGCTTTGAAGTTCCAACTAAATTGCATTTCTTGTTCTCCACTGTTGCCTGTAAGACTCAAAAAAAAAATTGGACAAGCAGTGATTAGTATATAATAATGTATGTTTAAATAGCTTATGGTATTATGAAAACAAAAATTCAAAAGGCCAATATACTGACAGTTAAAATCTTTCTAAGGGGCAATAGGGGGGAACCTTCACAAAAACAATATGCTGATTGCATGCTGCTACCCTGCCGAGTCAAATCTTAAATAAATTATACATACATAGCTGTACTAGAGCTGAGAAATGAAGCAGTTTAAAATGTTCCTAGTTCTGTGCTTTAGGCAAAGCCTGTATCCACTCTGTGTCCTTAATGCATCAGACATTTGGTCTGTTGGTTTGGATGCCCTGCCACAGGAGCTGGGCACTACCGGGTGCTTCGGAGGCCAGTGGAAAAATACAGCTTTGCACTGGATCAGATACAGGGAGAAGTGTGGGTGATAAATAATCTCTCTTGATTCTTTGATAAGGAATCCCTTTCTCTCAACTGCAGCACACACCCCCAGTCCCCTCCACCCACTTGTAAGAAATCCTGATGAACTACTGAAATGTTGCCTATTTGGTAAAGATTTTTCCCAGAGAAACAAATTTATGCATCCAAAAATTCAGTTTCTCAGCAGCAGAAGTTCTTCAGGAATTTGGGTCAAATCTGATAAGTATTTTCAGCCAAAATAAAGATGAAAATAAAATTCTGAACATCAAAATGATTCATTTCAGTACACATGAAACAAGTGATTTTTTCACAAACAAATCTCAAACATTCTGATTTGAGATTTCCAAGAACACTCATTAACTGTACAGTCTAGTGATAAGGGCTGCACACACATACTCATGTTATTATCCTCTTCCTTCCTAAACTAAAGAAAGGTCTTGGATGGAATTTTTCTTCATCTTGCATGCCATCCTTAGTCCATCTATACATACAATCATGCATACACGTTGATGGAAGGAGAAATAGAATCACTCTGTAGGTGTGTGAGCAGGCTATTCCCTGTGCAAACAGCTATCTGGGGTCCACTCCTAGTGCCAGGGAATAGGTAAGTGCTTATCCAGAACTTGGGCTGAAAAGATTGATCAGGAGATCCTGATGTACCACTGGTAAGGGCAGACATAAGTGTATGGTGCACACACAGATACTTGTTCTAAATCATATTTAATTTAAGTTCAGGTCCTGATCCCAGTGAATGCTTGAATCCCTAAGGTACAATGGTTAGGAGGGTTTGACAGTAGCATCTTATTCACAGGATCTACTTTTAAACTGCTGGCAGTGTGTTCTTTTGCCCAGCAAAAGTTTCCTTAATCCACATTTATTTGTACAATTCCCCTTTCAACAGTGGAGACTCAGGTTTGGACTGAAGGTAGGAAAAAAACTTCAGAAACATTGTTAATATTAGCAGACTTTGCTCAGGTTTTTGAGTTTCTTGGGATTAAATTGCACTTCTTAAATATAAACTAAAAAAGGTAAAAAAAGTTTTCCCTCCTACTCAGGAGGTAATCCAGTTTTGGTCTTTGGCTAACAGAATCCATCACATAATTGTAAACCCAGTATGGATGCGAGCCAAGAATGCTACTGCTCTTTGTGTATTGTCATCAAATTCTGGCTGTACTACCAAAATCCCCTTTCAAAGATTCAGTTAAATTACAATGAAAAAGAGCAAAATTTGGCCCTTACTTAGCATAGTATTGATTACTTGCTAACTTTTTATCAGTTTTATTTGCTAGAATAGATAATATTTGAACTTATTTTAAAAAGTGTATTTCAACATCACTTGACCACAAACAGAGGCTAGTGTGTCCAGCCTTCAGACAGCTTATTACCATTTAAATACTCTGGAGGTAAATTGTATTAAAAGAAGGAAAGAGGGGGAAAAAAAAAAGATGTTTCAGCTTCTGACTCATTCTAAATGGCGACTTAGCTCTAAGTAATCAAAATTGCTTTGGTTGTGCATAGCAGCATTAAAAGCCTTGTCCACTAATTGAGTGAAGCGGCTCCAGCAAAGCAGCCTTGCCCCCTCATTATGTGATCTTGCAAGTGCTGTTTGTCATCATTGCTTGCTGGTCTCAATCTAGCTGTTCTGCTGGTGGAAATTAATGGTAATTCCTTGTGACAGGCCATGTCCTTCCAGTGAAACCACCATATGGATCTCGTGCCACCCCTGCCCTTCTCCCCTTTCCTCCCCACACCTGCCAAAGTCTGACTTCCCACCTCAGGATATCACCCCTGACTTAGCCCTCCAACTCCTTCCAACTAACTGGTGTGTCAGGGTGTGTTGTGGCTGGAGTGATGGATTGCACCCTGTGCTCTGCTGAAACACTGTAGGAGACAAGTGTCAAACAAAAGGCAGCGTTTCCTGATGGCTCAGGACAGGGGTGTCATCATCCACCACCTCGTGCAGCCAAAGAACCACTGACAGAGCGCTCCAGCAAGCAGGAGGGATCAGTGGGAAACACTTTAAAATCAGAGTTAGCTAATATATATTTAGTGTTGATGTGTCATTATTGTGCTTTTACACTACTAGGGTTTTATTAATTTATTAAAATTCTGCTTCCATCCTGACTTCAAGAAAAGGCCTTAAGAAAGGAAGTTATTAGTTGGGAGTTTTGAACTCAAGAAATCCATACCTTGCTTTTCCTCAGGTTTTTCCCTTTGCAACAGATGTTTGTACTCCCTTTTAATAATAATATCCACTCCTCATCTTTTGGTTTTGCTGTCCTTCTAAATTACAAACCGTGCTGTGAGGGCTGTCTATAGCTTTGTGTGTGTGTGTGTATCTACAAGGGAGCCCTGGTTTCAGCTGGGGCTTCTGTCCCAGATTCTCAGCTGGTATAAATTGGCAGAATGCCACTGAGGTCATTAAGTGTATGTGAAGAGTCTGTGGCATGTCATTGTTATTTGCATTGCTGGAGAGAGGGAATCTGCAGCCAGTGTGATCTTAGTCCAGATCTTAAAGAATGAACATCCAGTTCTCAGACATATGCAATCTTTCCTCGCTTCAGTTATTTTCATTGTAAATTAAAATGAACAATTTTTACATGAAAATTGATCATTTAAAAAAATCTACTTCAAAGCAAAATATTTATACTCTCGTTGGGAGAAATTTATGGCGTTGTTTTGAAACTAGTGCTCTTGAGTAAATTTTTCACTTAAAAATCAACTCACCAATTTCTCACCTTAAAAAAATATTTTGGGGAGGAAGCAGGAAAAGGAGAGAAATTTAGACCAAACCTTAGATTTAATTTTTTTTAAGCGTTCAGAAGAATCCAGAACTGATTGAAATCAAGTTTACAGCTCCAGGATCATTCTAACCAATGTCAATCACTTTTTTCTGAAGTCACTAGATTTTTACCACTCTCACTTGAGCCTGCCTCTTTAGAGCTAGAGTGTTTCAGCCCCCATTAGTTTTTTACGTCCCTTAAAGCAGTCTGTCCATCTCTACTGGAGGGATCCTGGGTCCATCATGTTCTTAACCCAGTTAAGTTGAATTTGGGTTAGTCATCACTTCAACAAGTCATTGGCTCTGGAATTATTTTTTTTCCTTATGCTAAAAGTCCCCAAGATGAACTGTTATCATTGCAATATAATGTAGCCCCATCTTCCTGCTTTTCATCAATACCAAGGTTAATGCCATTGTCCTCATTCCACAGAGGAGACACCCAAAGCAATGGAGGTGTAGGTGTAGAAGAAGTTACAGGTGACCTGGCCCCTGATAAGTCACAGTTGTACTGATTACCAAAGAAGAGGAATGGCCTTGCCCTTAATGGGTCACATCTGTGACTAGTAAAGGTAAGTGTGGTGAAGGAAGTAGGTTGGCTAGCCAGGGAGATCTTTGAGGCAGAGGACCTGGAGGAGCCGTGATGAGGAAGGAATGATCCAGAGAGACACGAAGAAAAGCAAAACAAGGAAGAGAGTTGCTGCAGTAAAAGATCTGCTGTGAGGTCAGTCTGGGTCTGATGGAGTCACAGCCTGCTGTTGGAGCCTGCAGTCATAGCTGAGCTGGGTGAAAGCCTGTGGTTAAGGTCTGCAAGCCAATACTTGCAGTCATAGTCCAGCAGGAAATAGACAGCACTCACAGTCTGCAGTGGGTCCCTACAGGAGGAGCTTGCTGCAGTCAGAGTCAGGATGGCAAAGCTGTAAAGAAGAATAAGCTGGGACCCTTTTCATGTTGTTGAATGAGAGTCTGTGTCTTGGCTTATTTCTACCCCTAATGAAAGGTCTGCTGCAATACCTGAAGCTTTAACTTTCATATTTTCCAGATTCTGTACTGCATTAGGATATAACTCTGAACTTCATATAAAGTGTTGCAAGTTCTCCTCACAGTTTAGTTAAACAAAACAATAATTTTCTAGCCTAGGAACGAGAGCATCATTGCAGCTTCAGGCCCAAAAAGTATAAACAAAAGCAATTGAAGAGAGCAGTCTGGGAGTATGGGACTTCATGACCTGAAGCTGTAACTGGACAATTAACCCCAATACATAAATGGCCCAAAACTTATAAAAGCGTGAAAACCTGTGACCTGTCATCCATCTTGGGTATAGCCTCAGCCAGGCTCTTGTACTGCCCAAGGTTTATCCTGTGAAGTCCTTTTTAATAAATACCTACTTTATTTCTTTAACACTGTCCAGCCTCTGTTCTAGGTAGCATCTCAAGGTATCAGGCAGAGGTCAGACAGGATAGACCTGTTTCCACCCACACCCCATGCCCCAGTCTTGTACTATTTATTAGGAGAGAACAAAAATAAAGTTCTTCTCTTAACCTTAAATTCTAGATTCATGTTGGACTTTCAGCTCAAGTAGTTCTTCCCCAGTGGATTTGAAGCCTGAAGATGTCATTTCTAACAGTTCCAAGTCAAGTAAATAATCTTCTAAAAGAATTTTTGGATAAAATGTCACTGTACCTTATTGCTGATTGCAGGACTTGGGGATTTTGAGGTATGACTGGCAACAGCACTTTTAGAATCTGCAGCATCCTAAAATATCTCATATGGATCCATGGAGTATTTCATGCACAAGACTACAGGTAAATATTTTGGATGCTGAGTCCCTGTGGATATGTCGTAGGAGCATGTCAGAACTTCTGACCACAGAGAGGAAGGGTTAGTTGCTTTTGTGTTCCACACTATGCCCAGTTGTGAGGGCAAACACCGAGTTTACTCCTTGAGTATAAGCTCAGAGATCTGTGCGTTGGGAGGAAATAATTTCTCAGATTGACAACATATATGGCTGGTGATACAGTCAAAATAACTGTTATAGATGCTGCAGGATCAATACTAGAGGTGCAGATGAATACTCCCTCAAATGACTGTGGGAAACAAAATAAATCTTAATTTTGCTGCTTCAGAAAAATAAAATTGTTGAGGTATTTAACTCTCTGCCCAGAGCCTCTATTGAAAGCAACAACAGAAGTCCTGATTTCAGTACTGCAGGATCAAGCTTCAGGTGTTGCAGGACACTTGCATAACCAATGTGAAAAACTTTGGGTTCTTTAAACTGGCAAATAGTATCTTTAATTTAGATTATATATAATCACTTTTTATTAGACCTTTAACTTGGTTAAGTATAATCAGGTAGCTATTGTATAATTTAAATGGCCAGTGATTGTTATTTGATAATAACAACTTACATTTATATAGTGCTGTATATCCCAAAGGGATCCCAGATAATTTTAAAGTCTCAACAATAAAATGCACAACAAAGTAAAACATTAAATGCAATTACAGCATTACTAGAAAATATGAGGATATTTAAAATCTGGCAGTCTGTGGCTTGCTTCTGCTCTCATTTGAATTCATCAGCCAAGCTCACCCAGAGTGCAAATGGATGGTTAGTGGTTCTGCCATATCTTATTTAGGAAATTTTCTGTTCTCTGTACTGGGAGGGTAGTAAAAGGTGTAAATACCCTTCTGAAGTTGCACTTTTGCTGGTTGCTTAAGTGGAATGTTATGTTAGGAGTCTGTTGAGGGGCTTGAATTCCTCCCTGCCTTGTTTGAGTGGTTATGCAGTGTTACACTAGGAGGATGGTTTTTTGTTAGATGGGAGGAGGCTAAACATGCCTGCAACATCAGAGTGGGAAGTCAGACAGTGTTTTGTACAACCAGTTCTCTTTCCATATATAAGTCTTGAAACAGTTTAAAATTTAACCCTGTTACAGTCATTTTTGGGTTCTCCATGTTGACACTTCACTGAGGTGAACAGTGCAGTTTATGCCTCTTGTGCTGCTCTTCCAGGCTTTTGCATGTTTAAGTTTCTTCACCAAAAGGGTTGTCAAGCACTGGAACAGAATGCCCAGGGAAATGTTGGAGTCACCATTCACTGAGGCACTTACAGGATGTGTAGACATGGCACTTAAGGAGAGGATTTAGTGGTGGATTAGCAGTGTTAGACCATTGAGTCCAATCATTAGCCTTAAGGGTGTTTTCCAGCCTAAATGATTCTATGATTCCAAGTGTCCAGCTTTGTACTTTCACTCCTTAAATACACATTGTCAGTGCTGAAGAAGGTGAAAACATGAGGGATGTTAATGTGTTCTACTATAGCACCTTAGGGAAGACTGCCCTGGAACTGCAGGTGGAACAGGGAAAGTTCTGCTGCAGCTGGCACTCCACAAACAAGAGGCATGGAAACAGCTCCTGCCTTTTAGAGGGTGCTATAAAGGACTTCAAAAACATAAAAATGAGAATCACAGAGTTGTTTGGGGGGGAATCACTGAAGTGATGGGACTAATTTCATTTCTGACCACAAAAACAGAGCCAGGAAGGCAAATGCTGTTTTTGATGGGTAATACAGGTCACTTGCTTTGTGTTGTTTCTTTTCTAATGTCTAATAAATTATAGTCCAATTCTGAAATATTTCCAGAACCCCTGAAATACTGTTGAATTGTAAAGTGTTTTCAACTGCTTAGGCAAGTTGTTTGCACCTGAAAATAATGACTTATTGCTATTAAATATAAATTTGAGACTATGCAAAATGATGTGTAAACTACTTTTTCTCTCCTGTTTTGCCAGCGTCCTTGTCCAGTGAGATTTTCAGTTTCTGAAAATATTAATTTATCCCTGCCTTTTGGCTGCAATATATGAAAACAGTCTACTTTGAATAATTTAGTCTTAAAACCATAGTTCTTTCTCAATATCTGAGATTTTCTTTAGTTTCTGTTTTAACACTCATAATGATTGTGTGAAAGTTGTTTGCAGATACTGTCTTGTTTTTCAGATTTGTAATGAAGCATGAGGGATTTTTACATTTTGTGGCAAAAGTTTTGCATGGGTCCTACTGTAAAGCTTTCACAATGTCTTTAAGTTATTTTTGGGAGATGGAAGGAAAGGAAATAGTGACTTAGAGACAAGTTTTCTGCTCCATTTCCTTTATGTAGCAGATGATAAATATCAAGTACAAATGGTGCAACACCCAAGACACTGAGCTCTAATTTTTGATCTTACATGCACTGGTGGTCTACTTACTAATATGTAATCACCAATAAATTTGTTGTAATATAGTTAAGAGCCTGATCTCTGAGTAATATTGAGCAAACACTCTCAAATAAAGGTGGATCTTCTGAAATTCTTTTCCACAGTATTCTGGATCGTTCCTACACCACTACAACCAAGCACTGGGAATCAAAACGACATGTAACTCATAGGGAGGTGCTATGAAAATGTTGTTTCTGAAACTGTACTTAAGAGTAGAGTTGATGATGATGATGATGATGATAATAGCACTTGTTAGCATTAGACCTTGGAAGAGGATCCAAGTCTTTTCACTCATCAGCAATGTACAAACTAATGGAAGAACACCAAGCTGGACAGTATCTTGTGTGTCCTGCTCTGTTCAACACAAGCCTGTTATAAACGTTCAGATATGAAAGACAAATTGACCTTCCATATGGGAAGTGGTAGCTTTTCACTTAAGGCTTCCCAGCTTTGTGGAAAAACTCCCTCCTGTTCTGGTTAAAGTTGTCGCACATTTTGAAAAGTCTGGATAGATCCTACTAGAATAGAACCCAGCCAAGGACATCATCTTCTCTGGAAGGAAATCAGTATTCTTCCTTAAAGAGACTTGAATTTTTTTTATATTTTAAGACATTACTCAAAAGAAAAAAGTTTAAATGTGTCTCTTTTTAAAAATGGTCTCATTATTAGTTGGAATTTAAGGACTGAAATAGTAATTACTAATCAAAGTCTACCTGTGGGAGCAGAAAGTAGATGGAACCATGTTTCATTTGTTTAAACATAAATCTCTACAATTTTAGATTAAATAGATTTCCCCAGGTTACCAGTAGTACCCTTCTCTGTGCCTGTAGGCCATCTACTAAAAAGTGAAAAAATGTGTGTACATATTGGTGACAGAGATGTCACAAAAATGTGACTGGCATTGTTTTAGGCATCATTACACATTGGTGGATTTTGTGGACTCAGCATGGAAATGAAGGGCAGACTGGATGGAATAATTTTTTTATTTGTAATAAAACTGATTATGTTCAAGTAATTTGAAGTTCCAGTGGTAAGGACTTAGGTACTATACCATCATTGCAGTGCTTTTAGAGGGAAATTAGAAGTAAATAAAAGAAAAATTAAAAAACTTGAGTTGGAGCTTTAATTTTTATTAAGATTTGTGGTTTTAGAACAGAGACAGAGAGTGACATGACATAAGGAATGGCAGTGTATTAGTGAAAGTAGGTGTCTGAAAGAAACTAGTCTATGTTTGTGAGAGCATGAAACTGTTAAACAGAAACTGCTACTTTCACACTGTCACATAAAAACTCCCGATGAGCCTGGCAATGAAGCGTAGAGAAACTCTCCCTTGTTTGTCCAAGAAAAACAGAAATAGAAAAATAGTGCATGCAAGAAAAAATAGTATAAATGGCTCTGAGTTTAGTTTCATAGTGTTTGATATCAGTGTTTAGAACTCAAAAGAGAGGATCTAAATGAGAGCCTGAAAGAAAGTCCTGGGATTTTGTTATGAAAACTTCTTTCAAAATAATTTTACAAACAACCTTTAAAATATTGAAGAAATCTGTTAGAACTAATCTCAGGAATGGGAATAATAACTGTGAGTTATTATTACTGCAAATTCGATAAAACATCTCCTTTTTATGTTTATAGCATGCAGAAAATATAAATAATAGCTGATTAGTAGTCTAGAGTCAGAGCTCTCTGTTTTCTCCCCATATCGGATAAATCTCCGACTGATGGATCAAACATTTAATCAATCTAGTAACATGGCCTTCAGCACTATAGTATCTGAGTGCCTCCCAGTGTTGGAACGCTCAATAATGCTTGGTTTTTCTCCAGTTACTCTGTACTCCTTAATTTGATTTTGTTCTTAGTTACACTGATGTAAATCTAAAACTACTCCACTGATTTTGACAGAGGAAGCCACCATTTAAGAGCCTGAAGAGCAAAATCTTTCCCTCACCCCTCTTTGCAATTCCTCAGTTATTCTTAAATTGTACTATTAATAATATTTATTTGACTTATTAATCTGCTCCCTCATTTATTTTCCCTGTTCCTGCTGCATCTTTTTTTCTTCTGCCACTTTGGGTATGATCCAAAGTCCACTGAAATGGCTGTCAGTCTAACTATTGATTTCAGTTTACTAGGATTCAGTCTCCCACTTGTCCCTCCCTCCTTTTTTCCCCTCTGCAGCTCCTGAAGGGCTCTGAGTGAGTTTGTGGTCTGATTAATTAAAGTTACATGTATTCCTACAGTTTTGTGAATAAGCACCTTGGTGTACTGGAATCCTAATCCCCATATTTTCCTTAATACCAATTGCTTCTCTCAGTTTAGTTTTCCTTTAATGAGAGCTCCCTTTCTTCCTTGTGCCACAGGTCATGGTCTCAGGTTCAGCATCTCATATTTTAGGGGGAGCTTTTCTATGAGCCTGAGTAGAAAACTCAGTAGAGAAGCCCCACTTCCCTGAGATTTTTGTTCAGGACAGTTGTAGTGAATATGAAAAGGGTTTTGAATGAGATCGTTGTGACTCATCCTTTGGGGTTTTTTTTGGTTTTTTTTTTCTTTTCTTTCCCCTTGCTGTCATCAGTAGTTGGAAGCAGAAGAAAATAAAAAGGAGTTGAGAATTTAAGCTGGGAGACTTGGCAGGTAAGAGGTGTGTTTTATTCCTTGCCAGGGAGGCGTTTCTGGAAGTGCTGATGTGAATTGGCAGCGTGTTGGCTCCACTGTGGAAGACAAGGCTGGTCCAGGGCCCGCACAGTCCAGTTGAGTTCCTTGATCCTTCACAGTCTTTTTTGTGTAATTACGGGCAAAGGCTTCTTTTTGCTGGCTCCTGACCTGAAACAGGGACAGAAAGGCTTCCCTGCAGCAGGAGAGTGGCTTGAGGAAAAATGCAGGAAAGACTGGGGAGTAACAAGCTGGTGTAAAAGGTGGCAGAGCATGTGGGCTACTTGGACAAAGTTGCCCAGTTTGAGGGTAACAGCTGTGCTGTGTGGACAGCTGGGGTGGTGTTTGCATTATTTCAAGAAATGTTTTGCTAAAGGGCTTGTGTGCTATCTGTAACTTCATGGCATTATTGTCTTTGAAGCCTTGTTTGATTACTTTACTCTCATTTCCTGTTCTACATGGTTTTAAATGGGGTGAAGGTGAAATACAGTATAAGCAGGATACAACACTTGCTTTCATATAAAAGCCATGCTGAAGTACAATAACAACATTGGAAAGCCAAGCACTACTCATTGGACAACTGCAGTTTGCAAAGACAGTTCCTAAGGGCTCACTTGAGGCACATCTAGGGACAAAAGGCTTTTCATGGGAACAAAAGCCACAGCCAGACTGCTAGATTTCAAACCTTCCTCTGAAGCTTGAAGCACCAAAGTGTTTTTCAGAGGAGGAGCTTGAAGAATTTTCAGTGTAATATTCTGTACCCTTGTTCTTGAGAGAAGTTGTCCCATTTCCAAAGCGCACAGCCTGAGGCAGTTATGTGTCAGAGATAAATCAGCCAAAATGGCAAAATACTGGTGGGGTTTGAACAACTGCAGGTAGTTGTTTAATCACTTGTATGAAGTAATCTTAATAACAGGTATGGCTACTGATCCAGTCAATTATATAAATTGTCCTTCTGCCTTTCCTGGGCTCTTAGAGAGGCAGAGCTATTGATACTGAAGATGTGACTGTGTGCAACTGCAGTACTATGACTGTCTTAAAAGACACAGCTTACCCAAACAGGGAGGGACTGAATTGTTTCTGCTTCTCTGCCTTTGTGGCACACTGCAGTCAGAATCTTGGATTTTATTCCCTCTCCTCTAAATTTGTGAGAATGCATTTAAATTTTAATATTCAGAGGCCCCAAAGATGTAAATAGCACTAAGATAAATGTTGCCCTGTTTGAAATTCCCTGCTGGGTCCACCTGTCATGCTTTGTCTGATGTTGGGATAATAGGCTCTGTGGGACAGTAAATGCCTCCCTTACTCATCCACACAGCCTGTACACTGCTTTTTGGAGAAGGCTTCGAGCAACACATCGTGGGAAAAATACCAAACTCCCATGACTGAGAGTTTGAAGGCCCATGGAGCAAGCTTGGCTCAAACTCACAGATCAAAATAAGTTTGTGGCTGATAAGAGAAAAACTCATTTTCTAATCTGAAATAATCTGGTCCCTAGCACTTATGAGAAGACTCACCAATATTGTAAATGTAGATATAGTTGCAAAATTTTTTGTCTGAGAATAAAGTATTTGTGTTTTCAGTGTATGTTACTAATTGACCTCTGACAAGCTGGACATGTTTAGCTTGGAAGAATTTATCTTCTGCATTTGGATATTTGGGTTGGTTTGGGTTTTTTATTTGCTGGTGTTTTCTTGGTTTTCTTGCAGTTTTCAAATCCATATATTGGCATGTTTTCTGCTGTGAAGTTACGTCATCTCCAAGCAAACCAGTGTAATGCATCAGGCTGTCTCCCTATCCATACTGGGTCATGTGTTTACTATTAAAGCTCAGTTTCTGTGCTTTTTCATAACAGTTTGGTTGTCTGCAGGAACTGGTAGTTAAAGCATGGCAGGCTGCAGATAATTCTTTAGGCTCAGTCTCTGTTTCCATTGCCTTTGATCACAATACATTCGACTTTCAAATATTTTTTATTAATTATTTTTTCAGATGCTGCTTTTGATTTTTGTAGATGTGCATTTCCACACAATAGGAATAGAGAATGATTTCTTATTATAGTTCCTTAGCATATAAACATTATGTTACTCTAAACTCTCATCAAATTTGAACTATAAGTGTGGGTAAGAATAGAAAAATAGGGATCCCACTAGAGAGATGTTACAGTCAGAGTGGTAACAAATTATATGGAAAAGGTGGAGAAGACAACTGTCAAATACAGCATGTTCATGTATATACAAACTTACTTACATACTTAGAGAGAGATACACCCTTGTTTATTCCTGCAGTTTAATTTAACATAATAGTAAAACAAAAAAGTCAATGTATAAAAAATTTTAACCATGTGGCAGAAATTGTCTTCCTGATAAAAAGAAAAAGCAGCCAGAGATTGAAAAAGTGGGAATGTTGGTATTTTTTATGCATAGCTTGTCTTAAAGTAATTAAAAATAAATTATTCAATCTTTTTCCAAATAAAGTAGGAATTTTTATGACTTATCCCTCTATATGATTTTGATGAGAAAGAGTTGCATATCACAGTTGCAGATACCTCTTCCACACAAATGTGGTAAAGCATCTTAGATCTCTGGTCTGTAGCTTGTACACCTCATGTATGCTGGAGAGAGTAGCTTTGTGAAATAAGGAAAGGGAGTTTGTCTGATGTTGTATTCTTGCCTCAAATTTTACTTCTAGTTGGCAAATATTATACATTTTCTTGGGCAAATTTTCATTATAATCCCATTTTTCTATTGCAGATACAGTTTTGGTCAACCTGAGAATTTAAGTCTGTTTGAGTGGTGATAATGGGAAGTGGGTTGGGAGGAATTGCTGTTACTGTATTACTTCCCCTCCTGAGAGGTCTCAAAATGAAACCAGCTGCTAAATTGGTAATCTACAAGCTCACAATATTTGCATGCAGTTCTGAGTATGGGTGTGAGAGGGAGGAAGCTCCCGTTCTTGCACATCATTTATTTTCTGTGTCATCCTGAACTTTGAGATTTGAATCTCTTACTTGCATTGATGGCTTTAGTTTTGGGATTTTTTTTGTGCTAGTTTTTGTAAAAGTCCAACTGAGGCTTGTTTGCAAGAATGGCTTGTGGGTGGGTACCTCTGACTGATTGTTAGACCCACCAGGTCTAACTATGTGAGTTTGCTTACTGTTATGTCAACTGCAAGCACTGTTGACTAAAAAGGAATTAGGATGTTTTAATAGCACTGAAGAGACTTAGGATAAGGTTATTTTTTGTGCTGTCATTTTGTAGCCAGCAGTTGCTCAGGTAACTGAGAATCAGTGGATAAATATTCCCAGACAATACAGGTTAAAATCATACACATTGTCCATATATCCATGAAAATAGGATGAAACAGGAAGTGATAACTGAAGAAGCTGAGGGCACCAAAAAATGTCCTTTCTGCCTGTTCTTACAAACCAAAACTACAAGTTTGTTTCTCTCTTTACAAAAAAAAAAAAATCAATGCAACCAAGACTAGATTCTTTTAAGTAATCTTCATGGGTTTGGTTATCATTATTAGGTAGGGTGGGTCACCATCTTCTTGCCTAAAAATTGCAAGAAGTGAAAATCAAGTGGCTTCAAGGAAGAGCCAACTGATCAAATGTTACTTCTTTCTAAAAACAATGAGAAAAGACAGCTGGGATTGAGAATGAGAAGTGGCCCTAGAGTCTTGGAGAATTGCTGTAAAACCTAGAAATAAATGCCTTGGCTCAATCTGCTTGGGATCTGAAGTTAACCCAGTGGTTTATCTGAGTTAAAAACTCAAGTATTTAATTTATGCTTCCCTATGAGAAGTCCCATTGCTGTTCCCAGTCTTGGTCTGCAGGATCTGATTGTCCCTGGTGTGTCTGGGCCAGCTGAAGGGCAGAGTTTCTGGAAATCTTTGTTTTCCTTTGGCTTTGAGGCTGTGTATGGGTGTTCACTTCTTGTTCACTTTTTCTGAAATGGGAAATGCTCTTTATTTAAGGAAAAATAAGTTGAGCTTATTTGTCTGCTCTGCTTTCTATGCTTGTTCAATAATGTTGCTTCCCACTGGGAGGTGTTGGTCCAGCCTACCAGGAGATGGTGTGTATCTGGACTGTTTTTCTGAGGTGATGAGTTAAGTCTCCTCCTGAAGGTGTTGTGGACACCTCAGAACCTGTGAACATCAGCTAGTGAACATTTTTAATGGATTTCTTTAAGCATCTTTTGAAAGTTAGTTGATATTTCAACAAATGTCAGTTCTGTGGAGCTGTTGAGCTTCTCTAAAATTCAGGCTTGATGCAGTGGACAAATCCTGCTGTCCCTTCTTGGCCAATATCATGACATAACTTCTCAAAGTTTTTGCCTTCTTTTCTGCTTCTTGTCAGATAGTTGTTCAACTAAGGAAAGAGACCATTTAATTTAGCAATTTCTGTTCTGAAGTGTAAGGAGCATTTTTGGCGTTTGCTCATGTGAAAAAAAATCATAGTTTCTAATTTCTAGAATTTTGATCCCTTTAAAGACAAATATGTTAAACAGATGAATGGGGCCATATGAGCAAGTAAACATACATAAAAATAGAGTGAATTAATAAAGCAAATTAACTTGGTTATTGTAAGGATTTGAGGAGATGATATGCCTGTTTTTCATGTGGAAGTCTTGGTGGTGATGGAGAGACCAAACCACGGTTGCCCTGTTCAACCATACAGGGCAGGAATGTCTTGTACCAGAGGCTTGTTAAGTGTATGTTTGCTCCACGGCTTCTCCAGGAGGAAAACCTCAGGTTTTGGTGCCTGTGCTTTGTGGATCCAGAGTGCATTTGACTGTGGCTTACTCAGATAGGAAACAAGATCTACCAGAATTATCTGGGTGATTTGTGCTGGTTATTGCCACGTAAAGTCACCACAGAGCAACTCAGAATTGCTATACAGGTTACTGATATGGCACAGAGAACACCCAATGCTGGGCATGAAAGAGAATGGAGGAATGATTAGTAAGACTGAACAAAATAATTTCACATTGGGGGACTTGAAATCAAGTGAAACGTTAGTAAAAGAAATTTCAGGTTTGGTGGTGGTTGTTGCTGCTGTCATAAGCACAGTTAGAGCTTTCCAGTGTGTCTGACCCATTGCCCTGAAATGCTGCTGCCAGTTACCACGAGGAAGGCTGAGTGTTTCTGACATGTCCAAATGCACAGCAGAGCTCTGACTCTTCAGAATCTGGACCAGCTCCCAGGGTTAGGAACAGAAGTCAAATGGTCATCCCTTCTCCTGTGCTAACACACACCCCACTATTAACAGTCTGAAGGCAATTTTAATAAAATACATAACCCTGCTGAGCTAGTCTCAGAAGATAAATAACTGCTGTAGAAAAGAAGCTTTTGTTTAAAAGTAATTATTTAAACTATGCATTACAGGTAATTTTCCTTTACCAGTAAACCAAATGCTATCAGAATTTCAATAATAGCTTTGTGTTACTTATCTAGATAACATGATATTGTCATTTCCAGGAGCTTAAAATGCTGTTTTATTTTCATTTGTGTCAAATATAAGGGTAAATGAGACTTGAATATATATTTTAAAAAATCCTACAACATAGGTTTTGTATAATTTTCTGAGAGCAGCATTTTGTTTTCCAACCTTTTATAGTAAAATAACAATCTAATGATAGTTTCCTAAAATGTGAACTTAAAACAGTAGGGTGAAGCACATCTTCTTTATTTTCTGTTTCGGGTAAACATGCTACATTTCAGTAGCATTGACAGCAAATACAATTCTTTTGAAGGGATTTGTCAATAAAACTATAACACTGTGGCAACTTTATAATGTGTATGCACACACAGCCAAACACTAAGTGCTTCAACCCATAAATAGCTTAGGAAAAAGAGTGGTATCATTTTTTACCCAAGAGATTTTTCATTTTCAAAAATTACACAATAAGCTCAGCCTTTGTGTTGCCTTTCTCTCAGCATTATTTCTACAGTGTAAACCTCTCTAATGGTCACAAAATAGTTTGCTATGAAGAAGATGAAACAAATAAGGGAGGAAAACAAGTTTTTTTTATTCTTGAAGGAGAAACATCTCTGTTTCAGTCTTTAACTGAAAGGATGGTCATTTTGTTTTGATGAAAAGTTCATTATTATTCTTTCTTTATGAGTATTTTTATGTTTTCTGTTTCAGTATGGACAAGGAAAGGGCTGCTGCTTTGAGTGCTCAGCAGCTGAACCCATGTGGGATTGTCCCCTGTGAGGTTTGGCTGCAGTCTCAGTTTCTGGCCATGGCATGTTTTGGCTGCAAGGAGGTAAAGCAGGAAAGATACCCAAGTGCATTAAGGCCAATTTTCAACCCAAATTTAGGCCTAGATTCCACTTAATCCCTTACCTAGAGAGTTTTTACTGGATATGTCTAGCCTTCAGAAATGCCTTGCCAATTGAAAGTGGAGACCCCAGGATTAGGTGGATTTTTAGATCATCTACATCTGGCCATGGTCTGCACCAGAATTTCCAATTACCCAAAATGGAGAAAATAGCATTCCCCTACTTCAAAGAAGATTTGTGAGGATCAATGTGTTTGAGATTGTGGCAGTGGGATATATCTGTAACCTGCATAGGTAATAGATCAAGTTAAATACTTTTAATAGAAGTGGGCACAATAATTCCTTGCTCTGTGGCAGGAATATTGTGACGCTTAGTGTTTGTGATCTATGTGAAAGAGGTTAAGATCTTTTGATTAAAAAGTGATACTGCTCCAACTGTGTGAATTATGAGCATGCCTGTTTGCACACTGAATTTACTTCTTGACCTACCCAGGCTGGAGTTTTAATCGCTGAGTAAAAATTGTTGCCCCCCTTCCAGAAAGTTTTGCCTGTTTCAAGCCGTGCTCGGCTTCCTCCCATTTTTGCTGTTTTGGGGGAAGGATGGTGATGGAGCAAAGAGCAGAGGCAGCTGATGGCAGACAGGGGTTTTGCCACCAAAGAGCCCAGCTGACAGCAAGGTACTGCCATGACTTGGTGCTGGCAGGCAGGAATCAAAATGCCACCCTTTGGCTGCGGAAAGAGCTAAAGATTTGTCTCCAGCAAGTGACAAGCGCCAAGGTACTGTCGCCCATTTTCTAATTTTAGCAGGAAGGCTGGCAGGGATCTTACCTAGACAGACAAGTGTTGTTTCTGCCCAGGCCGATCTGCTGCCACGGGTCCTGTTCCAAACTGCTCGGCTGGGTGCCTCCCGGCTTTCAGGGGGTGGTGTGCTGGTGGGAGGCAGAGGGGAAGCCCCTACCCTTTTCTCCAAAGGCTTGTGATGCTTCTAAGCCTGCTTCAAGGCAGCAAAACTCATCCCTTCTACCAGCTGTTGGAAATGTTTGCAGGAAGGTTTTTGCTAATGCAGGGATTGGGTTGGGAAGCCTGTTGGAAGCACCTGGGACAGTGCAAGGAATTGCACACACGGGAGAGGTTCCTCTGTGCCCTCCAGCCTAGTGCCTTGGGTGTTGTTCTGGTACAGAAGCAGAACATGAAGAAGTGATTACAGGAGTTCACCAAAGGGGAAAGAGAGCGGGTCTTCCCCCTTACAAAGTGACTATGATCATTACACAGGATTTTCTGCCAAATTGCTCTGATTTTGGCTTTTGACTTTGGAAATAAGTGTCTAGGGAAGGGTAAAAAGAAGTCTGAAATAATTTCATGTCACCTCCTTTCCTTGATTTACAAGTTGCCTTCATAGATTTGAGGCTGTGCTCTACCATGCATCCACCTTTCTGCCTGTTGCAGACAGCTGTGATATTCACTTAAAGAAACAGTGAAGCATTTTCTGCTGGTTTAGCTCACTCAGATGGTTCATTGGCAACTCAGACAAATGCCAACAAGGCAGTGGCTTTGAGTCTTAGACAGCAAATGTGATCTGTCACATTTTGAAAATATCTGTAAGGACACTGCAGCCAATAGTGCAGCTGTGCTTTTCCAATAGCCCAATATATTCCAATATTCAGGTGGAAGATAAAATTGAAAATAGCCTATTGGCATATATTATTACCATATTATTAACACTGGATTTTATTAATGTGTTTTTCATTTGTGCAATAATGGCATGGGCAGTATTTAGCTATTCTGGGCTTCACATCAATAATTATTGGGAGTGTTCTTTTGTCAAATAGGTTTGGAAGTGGACAATGTGGAACTGATGTTTATCACATCTTTCAAAGATCATTTTTACCATCTCCACTAAAAGCTATACTTGCTCCAAGCACATCTTGCTTGATGGAGGATAAGTTCTGCCATTTTGAGAGGGGTAGTTTTTATTTATAATTGTGAATGTGTTTAGCCACATGAGGCTGTCAATCAGTGAGACGAAAGCCCAGTAGGATTATTTCTGTAAGTGGCCAATTTCCCCCACCCTTTCGCTCCAAATCAAGGACAGATGAAAGGTCATGATTAAAACAGTGATTTTTTTCCTAAATTGTAAGTAACAGTTTGCAAGTGTTTTTTTACCAAGATGTCAAAACTGTATTTTATCTTGGGAAAAGGGGGAAGGAAGAAAATTATAAGTTCTTGAAAATGTTGGCAATTTTCCAAACGGTTGTGTTGAAATTTATTTTAATTATTGTACTTGTGTCAGTTCCTAGCAAGGGTAAAAGGGGGGGAAATAATTCAGTACAGTATTATGCAGTTATGGATTAAACAATTAATGGTGAACCTCTGTATCCTATTAGTATGTTTGAGTTCATTATTTCAACAAATTGTTTTATGAGCCAGTGACTAGTGGATTTAACCATTTATTTTATAGTCCAAAACAGAAGAATAATTGGCTAGTTGGTGGGTCTTTATGTGTATGAATCCATCCAAGGAATTAACCTGAGGCCATCAAATAATGCAGAATGTCATCAGGAGGTTATTTTCTTCCAAGTGTTTGGTTTTCTTATGTTCAGTCAAGGAACTTACAGTCTGGGAGGGTTTTGGCAGCTGTCTGGTGATCATAGCAGCAGCCACTCTCACTAAAATTGTGGAGGGCTTTGGTGCAATCAGTAATTCCCTGGAAAGTCTCTCAATTGGCATTGTATGTAGTGTTCTTCTCTTGGATATGTGCTAACCACTCATGAGTCAGAAATGACACTTCACTGGTCATAGCATTTAGATAATCATTGTAGTAAATATTTCTTTGAGCTCAATTTTGTGTGTAAGATCTATTAACAATGGCCAGCTAAAAAGACATTCTCAAGAAGTACACCAGGGCAAATCATCCAAACATGTGAGGATGTCACTGTTTTTTCTCTTTGCAGTTCACCTTAGAAGTGTGCCAAGTTCCTCATGATACCCTCATGTAGTTTGGGCCAGATATATCTTCATAAATATTACTTATGTTAAATATTTTCTTCTCAAATTAGGCATGAAACTAAGATGCTGTCTTTCTGTGTTGTTCAGTAGCACATTTATCTTGATAAAGAAGGTTAAATGCATAATATTCTAATCTCAATAGCTTCTGGTTTTACATTTCATGCTTCTTCTGGGATGGTAGGATTCCCTTTTTTGCCTAAACGAGCCCTGTGCCTTTGTAATGCCTGATAAAATGAGTCATCTTCCACCAAAATGAGGGATGTGTTAATGGGTACTTTATCACTGATGAGAGTGGTGCAAGTAAAACTGGGTGATTTCAGCCATCCTTGCACTGCTACAGTTAATCCATGAATTTGATAATGCACAGGACCCATGCATCGAGTTGTCTGGGTAAAGGATAGACAGTGAAGTGAGTAATTTCTGGGCTTATTTCTAAAGTCCTCTCAAAGAAATATCCTGCCCTTAATATGCATGTAGTTTTTATGACTGTTTTGCCATTTCCTTCCATTTGTCTGTGCTAAGCTATTGTGAGTTACAAATTTAAATGAAGAGCTTCCCTTTTCTATTTTTTTCATGTGAGCAGATGATGGTGGTGCCACCTTCCTTACAAAATTTTAGGACAGCTAAGAAAATTGACTATTGGTTTTGGTTGTAGTTTGGTGCTATTTTGTGTTTATGGCTTTTTTATTGTTGTTGTTGTTTTGTTTTTTTTGGGGGGGGTTTGTTTGTTTGTTTTTTCGGTTGTTCAAAATAAGCAAGTATTTCTTCTGTTCAGTCAATTGTAATGATAGGCAGGATGCTGAAGCAACCTTTGAAGTGTCTGTAGTGGTTGATGAACTGACATTAAATTCTGCTATTCTCTTACTTTCTACATCTGGGTGAGTCACACAAATATCAAGTCACAAGTGCCTTGTGCCACACTTGTAGACTTGAGTCTAGGTCTGACTCTTAGGCAGAGAGAGACATGAGATCACTGTTCTCAGGATCTCTCCAGAACATCAAAGTGTGGATGTTGCATAGATGAGTTTCTGTGAGCTGTTTGTCATTGCTGGGGAGAAGGAGCAGAAGCAGAGATGTTGTCCAGGCTGGTTATGAAGAAGGGTGCTCTGTCATTTCTTCTCCTACTTTTGTAGCCTGGATTCACTGAAAGCAAAGCATTTCTTGGCTTGGCTCTTCTAACCTTGATTTATTTGTTGAGCTCTTTTCAAATGGCAGAACGAAATGAGAGACATGGGGAAAAGTTGAAGGTTTGGTTGCCACCTGAGCAGAATATATCTGGGGCCCTAATTTCCATTATACAAAAGTAGTGCAGGCTAAAAGTCAGCAAGACAATTGATGTGAAGCAAACCAAGTGAATGTTGTGTTGGGAACACTTGCAGAGTGTGCCTGTATAAAAAATATAATCAGCAGGACATTTAAAGTGATGAAAACAAGTGGGAAAAGTAAATTTTTACATGCAAAACCCTTTCTTTTGCTTTTGTTACAGGGGAAAAAAAAAAAAGATTATTTGTTTCAGAACCTTTTCTGGGACGCTGAAAGGATTTATAGACAAGGTGTGCCATGTACAAGAGGTTTTACTGTCTGCCTTGCCGACGAATTAGGGCCCTATTCTACCAAAAAAATAGTAATGTTAGCACTTCCTTTGCAGCCATCCTGGGCTTCTGTGGTACAGAAGTCAGATGTAAATTCTGGCTGAATTTTGGCTCCCTTACAGAGGCAGTGTTCAAATGGCCTGTGAGGAGAAGAGAAACCATTCAGGTCATGAGCCTCTGCCTGCTTGAGAGTCCTTCCATCATTGCTATAATTCTCTGAAAGCAAACTAATGAAGCTTCCCATTGACTGGCACTTGTGTGTGCTTTGAGCATTTATTTACAGTCTACCATCAGCAGATTAAAAATCAATTAAAATCCATAGAAACAGTCAAAGTTACATGCTCCTCTTTGCTGGTAATTTTTTTTTCAAAGATTTTACGTTAATACTTGCTGTTAGGTATTACTGAAGATAATGAATCAGATTTAGACAAAGTGCTTCTTTAACTGTACAGAACTGTGCATCTTTACCTTTACAGAAGCCCTACTAAGAACCTCTCATCGTCTGTGCCTCTTGGCATCTGTAGAAATAGAATTTATGCAATACATTTAGCTGAAATGGAGATGTTGAATGCTCTCCAATACTGTCATGATGGATGCTATTGCAAATGTGTAGGGAAAACAATAATCTTAGTGATAAAATTATAAGTTTAATACCAGTATGTTAGAGTGGAAAGTGAATGCTAGTACTGCTAATACATTGAAATAAAGGAGAGTTCGATTTGTATTCCTGACTTTCCACAGAAGGGCTGCAGATTAGTTTGGTTCTATTCCACAGTTCATGTTTAGGTGGTGCTGGTCTGAGACTGCAGATGCCCAGCTCTGCCACTGACCTGCTCTGGGTATTTTGGAGTATGCAGTTGTATTTTTCTTGAGTTTCCTCTCCATCTGTTTGCCTCCCTTTCTTTGCAAGTCTGCTCTGTTTATACCATTAAACACTCAAACATAGGGCTGCTTTTTAATTTCTTTATAAGTGTGTGCTCCAAAGACTATTATACTGTTGAATAGTCATGATACTTTTTCTAATGTTATTCATGTGTAGATTCGAAGGATATAATCTACATTTCTAATTACTGTTTTTATTCGTCCTTAGTGTTTCTTATCTTAACGCAACTTTCATCTAAAATTTACAGTAGCTGAAGAAGCCATGACTTCAGTGCATTGCAGTGATACTCAGGTATCAACCACAAAAGTCAATGCTGATTGCATGGCTAAGACAGAAAGCCCAAGCACTAAGAAACTGAGGGGAGGAAACGGAGGGGAAATCATAATTTAATTAACTTGTCCAACCTTAATTTAGTCCTCTTAATTTAGTGGCTAAGCTTTTTTGTAGACTGCTTCATTTGATACAGGATAAAGATTATGTTGATGGGTGACTTCAGAAAAGCTAAAAAGGAGTTGCTTTATCAATATGGACTCAGAGCAACACAGAGTAAATAAGGCTAGGCTTTTCCAACAAATGCTGAAAATAAACAAAATATGAAATGACTGTTTGTTAAGCAAGCAGACTCTATCCTGTGGGTGACATTTTACGTAAAAAAGATTGGCATGATGTATTTATTTATATCCTACCATGATACATCTGTGCAAGACAACTGAGTTAAGATTGCACAGTCCACTTAAATACCACAGTTCTCTCTTTTGATTCTTTACTTTGCAGCCTGGGTAGTATTTATGTATGTCTGGTGGGGAAAAGAAATGTCATCCTCTCCATCACATTGACTCTTTGTTGTTGTCCTTGTGTGAGCCTCACATCCAGCTGCACTGATTCCTGCCCCTCTCTGCCCAGAGGCTGCTGCCCTCTCATCTTTTTGGAGAGAGGGAGAACTGTCAGGGTGCTGGGGAGGGAGGGCACTTTTCTTTCTGAGTGGTTTTCCTTGTTTACCCATCTCCACCAGTCAATTCATGGCCTGTCTGTATTGTTGATGGTGCTCTTGTTTTAGTGCCTTTTTTCCCACTCTCTTAGTTCTGATCTCCCCTTCTCGGTGGATACTGTCACTCTCTACTTGTTTTACTCTTGCTCTTCCAAACTACTGATTCCAGTTTTTATATTCTCACTTCGTCCTGTAGTAGTCTCCATGTACCTTCTCATATTGCTCACTTTCCCTAGCTCCAGCTGCCAAAAATTCTCTTCTCCTGGTTCTGCAGTATTCCTCATGGTAAAGTCAGTGTGTGCTGATTGCAAAGCTGAGCCCACATCCCCATGGATGCCTGGAGCTCAGGAATGCTGTGCCAAGCACAGCCTGGTCAGACTTGGGCATCAGGGATGGGGGGGGGGGGGGGGGGGCGGCCCGCG
>VXBI01002833.1:396301-419404 GCA_013397375.1 Toxostoma redivivum | reverse complement strand
GGGGGGGGGGGGGGGGCATCTGCCCACTGAAGGTGGGATCTTCAAATTTACATTTTTTCCTTCATCTGAGAATATTTGAGTCTTGTCTATACCTGCAAAAAATTCAGAAGTTCTCTGATCTTTTTGCCTAACTCCCTCTCCAGGTTTGAATTGTTAGTGCTAAAATATTAATTTGCTTGAAGTTATTATATTAGGATATTGAATTTCTTTTGCTTTCCTTTTCATTACTATGTATACCTCCTAAAATCTGTCAAAAAATATGGCTTTTTGAAGCTATACAAAAGCATCATTGCTTTTGATAGTGCTACCATTTAATTCTTGGAACATCATATTGCTCTACTGCTTTCAGGATTGATTTGACTATTTTTTTTATGCTAAGCCCTGACTCATAACAATTAGCATTACCCATGTGCTAATTTTTTTTCTCAAACAGAGATGTTTTTTCTGAGAGCGATTGTACTTCCCAAGCATTCTTGCCAACTGAGACTGCTCATGTGCTGGACTATTGGATAACAGAGGGTCAGAGTCTGTCCTCCAACCTGATCCTGCTCAAAAAGAAACAAAACCAAACTGATGAGGTTTTCACTTTTATTTGAATCTCAAGAGCTGTATTTTCAGATAAAATTTAAGGCTCCTACATTTCTGAGTTATTGTAATATAAAATATTAACTGCTGTGCTAGAGCTATACACTCTTTAAATTCTTTCTCAGCATATAATTTCTCTTTTTAGATATCTGACCTTTCTGTAATTCTTCTAATTTATGGAATCGTGCAATTTATCTTTTCTTTATCATCTTACTTAGGGTGGCTGAGTGGAACGATGGAGGGGATGCATATATCTTCTTGTTTCTTTTTTCTGACTCAGTGTTTAGTCATTATTTTCAGTATCATTTAATCTGTGGAAAGTTTCCCCATATGTCAGGCGTATTTTAAACATTTAGCTGAGATCTATGCTACAGTAAACCCTTTCAGATAGGATGCTCAGCAAAGGGCAGAGTTCAATCTACTGCATTTACAAAAGTGAAGTTTTTTCAGATGCTGTTCTCTAAACAATTACCAAACCTGTGTATTCTTGTTTTGTTAAACATGTAAATCAGGTTTCTCTGTATATGTAATTTCCCTTAGAAGTCCACTTCTTTGTGTTGTCTACAGAGAAACTCAGCTCTTGGGTGAGCAGATCTAAACGACGGTTATCCTTTGTTACAAGATATTGTAAGTATTAGAAGTTCTTGCTGGAACTTTTAATTAAGTACAGCTAAGCACAGAGATGCAGCTTGTGATTGAAGAAGGCTCCATGTCAGACATCCCTCCTTCATAATAGTCTTCCTCTAGATTTCACTGTATATTGAACCTCAAATTTATCAACAATTGTTTTAAAGATCTGGCCTCAATGTCAAAGAGTTTATTTTAAAAGTACCGCAAGCAACTATAGGAATACTCTGATACTACAGAAGCTTTGATTGCTGTTTGCTTCCTGCAGAAGTTTGTTATTGGCTTGCTGAGAATGTGGGACCTAAGAGTATTTCGTTTTCTTTAGCAAAAATGTTTTGGATGTTAATTGAATGTAATGAGGTTTGTATGCTAATGGAATGGAGATCATGAGGAAAACAGGTATTCCTTAACTTTCCTCTTTGCTATAATTACTGAATAATGCTATTTATGGTAAGGTTGTGTACATGTGCATGTCTTGGGAAAAGGATATGAGATTACTTATTAACAAAGAAATGGAATTCCTTTTCACAGGGAATTAGAATTGTGACTCTAGACTTGCTAATTTAAATAACTTGCAGGCTAAACAGACTTTTATAAAGCATTAAATGCTATTATGTCTTGTGAACATTAAACACATTTTCTGAAAATATTAATTTCCCATTGGTTTTCTTGCCTCCTTCTTGTTGCTTTAATTCCAGGCTGCCTGATAATCCATCCTCCACACACCAGAAGTTAGGGATTTCTGAGACCGCTCTGGTGCCTGGTTTTTTCAGTCCTGTTCCCCTCTCCCTGTGGCTTTTACCTCTGTTCTCATTAGCAGTAGATATTCACTATGTGCACTGATTCAGGATGAGGGCACCAACTGGTGATGAATTTGCAGCAGCCTGATATAATTGGTGATACTTTAAACACTGAGTATGGTACCCTAGGATCTGCAGGTCTTCCCAAATCCCAGAAATATGCTAGCTTGTTTCTAAACCTGGCAGACCAGTGCACTGCAGAAACATGAGGGAGAAATAGATAATCTTTGATTTTTAGGGGTAATCAGTAACAAATATTCTAACTCCAGAGACTGATACACATTAGTCTGTTTGACTTGTATTTTAAGGACTGCCCAAAGAAAGAGTTAACCTTTTTCTTGAGGAGAGCAGAGGAGAAAGCTAGAATAAGTTGAAATTCTGTATTTATAACTGCATCTTTAGCAGCTATGAGCCTGAAAAGTTTGGTTCTGATCTTAAATGTGTTTGGATTACAAAACAATGCAATTTGGAAGAGACCTTGAAAAATCAACTCATCCAGCCTTGCTCATTAGAGAGTTTTAAAATGAGATATTTTTGGGGCATTCCACCATGGTAAGCAGTTTTCTGTATGAAGAAAAAGAAAATGCTTTAAAATTGAACAGTACAGCTTACTCTTATCCTGAAGTCAAACAGTTCTGTAGGCCGTGTTCCATCCTGACAGGTTCATGAAAGTTTGAATGAAATATGATTGTAATCTTGGACATTGGTTATATAGCTCCTATTAACTCATATTGGCTACTGATTATGCAATTTCTGTGCTGGTCACTTTGATTAGCCTTGATCATTTGGAAAAAAAAATCAATTCACTCTCCTGGTTTTAATTTTGATAATTCAAATTCACGGTGTTCTTCATCTGCTTTGTTTGATGCTATACATAAATCAAAGTTATAGACGAAACCAATTCCTGAATGAAAAGTTTCAATTTTCTTTTCTTTTTGGCTACAACTATGCAAAGAAATCATCATTTGGGCAACTAATATGCCTAAGTATCCTTCAAAAGGAACTGTGATATATTAGAGCTGTTCAAATGTCCTCACAAATCACGTTGCCTTGCAGCTTTGATCCTGAAATATGTGAAATGATGTCTGATTTATGCCACTGATCCTTCTTTTAGATAGTTAAGTGTTCTTGCTTAATGTTATTAAATAAGTTCAAAGCAGCAAATAGGCCATTCTGGGCTGAGGGCATTTGAAAAACAGCCTTCTCAGCAGGCTGCATATACAATATATATTCTATAGTTTTTTACTTTGTGGTTTTTTGTTTGTTGGTTTTTTTGTTTGTTTTGTTTTTTTCTTTGTGTACAGCAAGCTACTAGAACTTTCTTCTGTCCCCATCTCTGGTTACAATGCCTTTGGTTTTGTGGTTGAGGTTTTTTTCAAGCCATCCTCTTGATAAATTTCTCCTGGGCTTTGTATTTATTGGGTTATTTTAGGAGTGTGTGTCTGTTGGGGGTACACAGAAACAACTTTGGGAGAATATGGGAGAGATCTCTCGGTCTCCTCCAACTGGGAGACTTATGTAATGCAAACAGTGATATAAAACAAGCTGTATTTTTTTTTTATACTCAGCTGAAGCAGTACAAGAAAAAAACTTGGAGAGTGTAGATCAGTCGGTCAAATTCACACTCAGAGGAGCAAGAATAAGTTTGACTACTTTTAATGAAAAATCTATTGATACGTTGCCACTTCTGTTTTAACATGCAAAAAGAAGGAAAGAGATGAGAAAATTCTTGATTCTAAAGTATTTATCAGTATAAATATTCTGAAGTTGCATCAGAATACTGAAGTGCAAATCTCTCCAGGCATAAGGGTTGCATAGGAATCACATCAGCTCTAAATTTAGTAAGTCTTTTAATGGAAATGTCACACAGTTCAGACAGAAGATTTAGGGATTTTAGTGTGTTATAGGAGCTTTATAACTAATATTATACTTGGGAAATTTCAGTCAGAAATATTAAATCAGCATTTCCAGTGGGATATGATCCTTGTTGAAACAATGATCACCATCTTGGTCACCTCCTGCTGGAGAAGAACTGTTTGTTACAGAAATCTTCCCAATGCTCTCCAGAAACACCTGTGCCTAAACATCAGGCTTTCAGATATAAGATAGAAAACAAAGAAAAAAAAATGAGCATCAGATGTCATTGCTGTACTCTCTAGTTGCATTTATTTTGATGTCTACCTTTGTAAGAATATGACTATTTAATTTTTTTAAGTATAAAAACATTATTGAAAATAAATGCATACATTTGCACTTGCACTTTTAATTTTTTTTATATAGCATCCTGAGCAAATCCTGAAGAACAGGATAGCAGGTAGAGGCTCAGCAGTTGGTTGTTTTAGTAGCTTTTTATCTGCTCTTCATGCCAGCTATTTAACTTTCCTTTTGCCTGCCTGAAAGACGTTATTACCCTGAGATTTAGGATGTCTGGATTGATGGTCATTCTCTGCCATGAGAAAGCACCATCATTAAATCATTTGATGTCTTCTTTACTCACAACCATGGGCTGTGTGTTCTAAATCACTTCAAACCTTTCTACTTGTACCCTGGTTAAAGGGTAGGAGGGGTTTAGGTCCTGCTGTGGATTTAAAGGGCAGTGGAAGATGGAGGTGCTTCAGAGAGATTCAAACTAGGGCTCCCATCTCTGACTCTGTGCCAAATCCTCTGGTGTTCCAGTTGTGTTCCCAAAGGGTGCAATTTGCTAATTGTGTTTTCACAAGGTTTTAGACCATTACATTCATGGAGAGATGGGTTGCATTGTTTTAGGTGTTCACTTTTCTGTACTTCTTTTAAAAAAATAAATTCTTAAATAATAAATGAAAACACAAAAGGCAGCGAGAGTATTTTTGTGTGTGTGGTGGAGGTTGTTTCTTTTGATGTTGGGAAGCTGCTTTTCTGCCATCCAAAGGACCCTGAGCACTGGACTTTTGCTGTGTCTGGACAGACAGATCCAATCATTAGTAAACAGCAGAAAGCAGGAGAGACGAGGAGGGAGAGGGTGTGTTGGAACTCAGTTTAATTCTGCGGTGTCAAATCAATCTGCCCAGTTAAGTGATTGAGGGGGAGAAACGCAGGCTGCAAAAGAAACTGGGCCCTGATTTGTTCAGGGTCACCAGCAGTGGTTTGAAACCATCTTGTTTGCAGATACTTCTTTCATGTTATTAGGCTGTCAGTTGAGTGACTTTGTAAGATTTATGGCTCGGAGCTGGAGCGCGTGCGTGTGTGCGGTGATGAGCAGCGGGCGGGGGACAGAGATGTTATTGAGAAGACAGTGATCCATGCCTGCTGCCACTGAGCTCTGCAGCCTTTTGTCTAGACCTTATTAACCTCCTTATGCATGTTTCTATTCACATGCTGCAAGAGGAGCTCAAGCAGAAGGTGAAGCAACAAGTGGTAAAAGGTTGCTCGTAACAGCGTAGAGATGCAGTGAACTCGGTGCGGACTGACTGACTGTGAAATGATGGAATAAAACTGTTTATTGGGGCAGGGCCCAGGTTTAACTTGCTGGTGTCTTTCAAGCAGTTTTATTTACTGTAATGTTGTCAAAGCCGTTGGCTGAGTGTTCCCTTGTCACTGGTATCCTTACAGGGAAATGTGTTCTTGCAGAGAGAATTTAGAGATAGGACTGGGTTACCCTGAGAGTGAAAATGTTTTTTGTTTTTAACAACAAACAACCCAAACAAAAGCAAATAAAAAAAAATAAAAAGAAGAGGGCATCACTTGATCAACCCAACACAGAATTTAAATTAACTTTGGGTGTTTAGTAGGAATTGGAGTTTTTATTTTACATAAGTTTGAAAATTTTTAAATACTGGATTTTGTTAAATTCCTTTTCTTCTTGGAAGTAAGTTATAATTCAGAAAATAGTTTTCTGATCTTCTGTTTACACAGTTCATAGTTGTGCCAACATCAAGGCATGCATTATTTTAAAAGATGAGTAAGAAAATATTCATTGTCAGAGGACTCAGTTTCAACTGTGGTGACTTAAAGCCAACAAAATAAACTTCAACAGTAGAGGAGTTGGTGAATGTTTCTGAAACAGTGCCATAGGGTTAAGGCATTCAAGTTTTACAACAGAATGGTTTATTTGTATTTAGCTGTCCATAGGTTAAAGGAGTAAATAGAAATTGCTGATACATTGTCATTCATTGGAAAATCAAACTTTATTACTGATCTGGCATAATTTGTGTGTTGGCTTTGTTTCAGCCTAGTCAAGTTAATTAACTTAGAGGAATAGATTTGTTCATAAATGATTTGTAATGATCTGTCAACACCTTTGGTATCATGATAGGTTTCATGTACTTGACCAAGAAGGTGTTCTACCACAATGTGTACAATTTTCAGATTAGTTTTTAAAAATTCTTTAAAAATATATATTTTCTTAATTATTTTCTAAAAAACAAACCTTAAAATTCTTCTTTAATTCTCTTTTTTTTTTATTATTATTATTACTATTAAATCACTAAGAAAGCACCTACTCTTTTTATCTGAGATATTTGACCCTATAGTAATCTGATACATTTCAGCATAAACGAGTTCTTGGTTGTACAGACACAATGATGCCATTCTTTCTCTATTTATGTAAGGATATTGATGAGAATCTGAGGTTATTAAGCTGAGTAAAATACTGCTTTTCAGTAGAATTTTCTCTAACAAACTCCTACCAACAGCATGTCTAGAAAAAGTGCAATACCATCCTTAAGTCACAGAACTGGGTCTTGGCAGCCCACCACCTTGCCCTGTGCCTGGTGTGGCCACAGGCCTGCTGTGTGACCTTGCACCAGACCTGTGCTCCCATCTGCTGTCTGTGCTCCTGACACAAAATACACAATGGGTTGGTTGGAAAACACATGAGATCCTTGGGTGGAAAATAATCTGTAGTAGAACTGCACTTGAATCACACCACATAGTATCTAATTTGATTGATAGAACATCTTGAAAATAATAGCATATATATATATATATGTATATAGCCTCATTTTATTTTTGGTCAAAAGATAGATGAGGTTTTGAGTAGTGCAAAAATGTTAACAGTTATCATGAAGAGAATTTCATTAAATCCTGAATTCCAACAAAAAGAGAATTTCAGCTACTCTTAAAAGAATAGGTCGTTCTGATAAACTGTAGGTAAACACAATTTTGGGAATTATAAAGGAAGAGCTTAAGAGATGTTGCCTGGGCACACAGGGATGATGTCAAGGCTGCCAGTTACTTGTGCTGTCTAGCAAGTAATATTCCTGTATAAATAATATTCTGCCTGTTGATAAACATTAAATGTGGGGTTTGGTAGAGAATGTTCAGTATGTTTCTTAAACAGTGAAAACTGTTCTAAAGAGTGCTTAGAAAAGAGAAAAGGAGCTATATACCCATGGGATTATTTGGGGCAGTGGCTTGAGTCAATCAACTGTTGAAAGCTGTCCTGTCTTCTTTAAATCCAAGGTGGCAGTTACGGTACTGCTTCATTCCTGATTTTAAATGCTTTCTGCCCCTACTTTTCAGTTGCTCACACTTAGGTGAAATTAAGAAATCTAACTGTTGGGTATTATGTTTTAGACCTGCTGAAATAGCTCTTCCTGCTTGCATCCTTATGGTCTCATTAAGACGATGCTCACAGCATGCCTGACTCTAGTGAATATTTGCAGACCTCATTTGCCTACATTAGAGACAAAAAGGTTTAAAAAAATCCTTCTTGAGCAATAAATGGTTGAGTTTGTCAGTATCAGTGATCACAGGGCTGGTGTCTCCCAAGGCAAGGGCTGAATGCTGCCCTTGGAGTTGAATAACTATTGAAACCCTCCATCCAAGCCCTTCCCACTGCTGGGATAATACACTAGGTCCCTGGCTTTAAGCTGTGGGTTTAAAGTGTGAGGGCTACTAAAATCAGTGAGAAGTCAAAGTGTGCATCACTCTTACAGCAAGTCCTGTTCATCAAGGACTCATTTAGGCAATATTATCATTCCCATTCCTGCATTTTTAAGACTAATTATAGCGTTCAGGAAATTTTAAATTTTTATTTTAAAGAGTTTCATTTCATTGAAATTAATGAAACTGTGATTGATCATCATAAAGCAAAGTGTAAGGCCTTTGCAGCAAACCCCAGATTCCAACAAGTGCAAGTTTACCATTGGGCCTCAACTGGTTTGTTTTCTCTGAGGTCAGACTTCCAGCCAGAGATTTCTGTTCTCCAAGGGATTTCAAAAATCCTTGACCTATTATATAACACTGAGGTCATGCTTTAATGCCAACCAAAATTTCCATTCTCTCTCCAGTTTACTTTATGTGTTGTGCTTTGCCTGCCCACCACAGGTGGCTCATTTCATAGTTGAGCTGATGAAAATATATAATGGATATTTTTTTAAAGCATGCTAAAATCACTTTGCAACGGGAGATGTCATATAAATCCAAAGTGATACTGATGTTACATTTTTATTCAGCAAAATGGAGCTAGAAATAATAGCAAAAATATTAATCAAAGGTGATGTAACTGTCATGTTAATGAGAAGTGCTTGAAGATTACTGAGCTCTACTATAAATAGAGAGTACTCTTATGGATTTACAACCCTTATTTACTCTATTTAAATTTCATGGTCCCAAAGAACTGGGCCAGACAACTTAAGATGAGAGCCTTTCCCTTGGAGCTATTGAATTTTCCTGACAAAACAGCTTTTAGAGATCAGTATCCGTTTACATATGTATAACATATTTCCTTGTATTTGAATCATTTTGCTACTATTGAGAAAACAGAGAAGAGATTAAAAAAATAAAGTCTTTGTTAGAGGGATAATTTTCATGTTTAAATGCCAAAATGGAATTATTAAATTTTCAGAGAAAATTTGGGTTAGCTTTTTTTGATGGAATCACTAATGGAAGTGAAGAAAGAGGTAAAATAATTTTTTACCTAGAGATGGGTAAAGTACCGCTTTATTTGATTTTTAAAAATTATTATTTATTAAACTGTTCATATTGCAAAGCTCTGATTGGAAGTTTATAAAATTGTGCAAAACGGTGTCCTCTTTACCTCAAATTTGTTTTTGTTTTTTTTTTCCCTTTTGAAAGGTTCATCCCAGACATCCTGGAGGAGTACAGAAAAATTACTAATTTGTCTGTGTTCAATTTTGAGAAGTATTTGTTTCTTTGGATAATTGTCATCCTTACCTTTTGAAGCAGTAGCCTGAAATGTAATAGTAATGGGTCTTTGAATGGACATGTAACTTCTATGTCAGGACAGTTCCCTCTTCTATTCCTATGAGCATATAATTTGTTTTAACCCCTGTTTTCAAATGTTCATTAGTTTCCCAGATATTTTGCAGACCAACCTCTTACAAATCTTGCTCAAGCTTCACATGAGGCACAATACTCTTTTTTGCATCTCCTCAGGGCAATGGTTCGTAAACCATTTCACTCTTGGTTTGAGTAGTTAACCAAACTTCAGCCACCTCATTCCCAGTAGTGTCCCAGTCAAAATGTTCAGTTTCCACTTGTTCCTGGACTAGATATGCACCCTCTATGCGCTAGAAAATGCAGTAGCACAGAAAACAGTGTTTCCTAGTTTTTGAGATGTTGGTTTTGCAACTCTCATCATTAACTTGCTGATGCTATCTTCACATTCAGCCTTTAGTTTTTATGTGCAACATATGTCACTGAAGCAATTCTTTGCAGCCATCCAATCACTTTTGTTTATTTCCATTAGCTGGGAAACTTACTGAAAATAACTGGATGGGGATGTGCTTCTCCTGAGCTCTCCTTTTAGTAGATATTGGAGTATTATATGGTCTGTGTAACAAATCTGTCTCACTTTTTATCAGGGTGCCTTGTTCAAAGAATTCTGGGGTCTGGCACTGCCTGGCTTGTGAGGGGACCAAGTGAGAGAGCAGTGGACAAGATTTTTGTGTTTCCTTTTTGCTTGAATTACCAGAAATTCCATGAGCATTGCCATAGTTCAGATTACTGTGGGAGCAAGTGCATGTTTATGCTACACACAAAAGAAATTAGAGCACATTTAACCCAGAACATCTCTCTAATGGTGTGTAGGGGCATTTCCCAATCTATTGCCTTGGGATAGAGAAGCTGTTCTTAGATGCATCATTCTTGAAGACATCAGTGAGTGGTGTAAAACAGTTTTTGTCTGTGTGTTTGTTTAGATCATCAAATTTGGGGCAGAAAATTTCCTACCTGACCACTGTCACAAGATTCCCTTTTTGCGTGTGATCTCCTGACTCTTTTTTTTCCTCTTTTTATATGAACCAAGACATTTAACTGAGGGTGCTTCATCTTAGATTTCCTGTTTCTGGTCCACAATCATGAATTTTAATAATACTTCTGGAATTTACTATGTACACTCACTGAAAATTCCAATTCATCTCTTCTCCATATTCATTTCAGCTCACTGCTAGGAAGTTATGAAAGCTTGCTTGCACACTCCCTAAAAATGTTCACTTCCACTTTATTCTGTGCATCACTGCAGATATAATCATTATCTACAACAAGTTAAGGTTAAAGTTTAGAGGTGGTCAAAGTCTGGGTTTTTTAATCTATTAAACTTATTTTCCTCTAGAATTTTTCAAGTGAAACCATAAGATTCTGTTGGAATATGTCAAGTTCAATGAAACTTCTGTGGAGAAAAGTTTCTTATCTGCAGATTCTATTTTCTCATCAAAACCAGATGAGAAAAATCTGTAAGTTATTCTAATCTTCTGAGAAGTTGCTGTGACTTTACTGATCTGGCTAAATTCTTGCCCTACCTGATTCAAACTTTAGAAGTGTTTTTTGTTTTCCTTCATACCACAAAAAAGCCTTTACTTCTCACATGTTTGGCTGTCTGGCTGTAGTAGAAGGAACCAAGAGACCCACTGCATGCTCCCAGTGTGTGAGATAGGTAAAGGCCTTTGTCTGAATCAATTATGGTAGAAACTTAAATGTTTTGTTACATTCAAAATGAGTTCTCTAAGTGCTGCTGCCAGGGCAGTTGATTAATATGGGTGCTTGTGTATGTTGTACTTTTAACGCTGCTGGTGTTTTCCCATTTTGGAACTTGAAAGGAGTTTGTAATTTCCCAGGATTTTTGAAGACTGGGGAAGCTATTCCCTGCTCAGCTAAATTTGGGAATTTTGTGAAAAATTGTGTGCAGGTCTCTCTGTACTGTAATAATGCATGGATCTACTGAACAAGNGTTGCCAGCATAAACAGGTGCTTTGTCCCTAGAGGATTGTGATAAGAGAGCTGGGTGTTATAAACTTTCAGGGGTTGCTGTTTTATAGGCAATCAGAAGCGGGTTTCTCTTTTAGGATTTTTGGTAACAGTAGTAGCAGGCAAATAATCTATTGGTCTCTGGTTGTGTTCCAAGAGTTGACAGTTCAGAAATGTTATGCATCTTGAAGTGTTTATTTTGGGATGATGTTACTGTTTTTATAATAATACCAAGCCTTTATATAGGACACCTTTTATTCTATAGTACTCCAAAGGATTGTATAGAATTGTTAGAGAGAAAAAGCTCCCCTTCCTGTCCCTTCCTGCACGCTGGTCACACATCACCCAAAAAAGTGGGAGGACCCAAAATCTTTGGGCAGCAATTGTCTCCTTCAGTGAATTTATTCTGGTTGCTTCAATTCCCCTCTATCAGAATGCCTGGAAAGTTGTGAGGAGGACCAAGAAGAGCTCAAAGTTGCACGAAGGAAGCAAAATTACTGTAGTGAACTCCCATATGCTGACGAGTTTCCAGAACCTTCCTATCCGATTGGCATGAAGCTTTGTAGATTTGCAGGGATCATGAAGGTGAAAGCCAGCAGCACTCAGTCCAGCAAATATTCTTCTCAAAGCCATCTATATCTCTGAACAGGATTTAATGCTTGCAAAAAGCAGAATCCACTCCTGTGATGTTGAAGAGCTTTTGGAAAAGGAAGCATGTTAGAAGTAGGGGGCAGGGAGAGTTTGGTGAGCTGCCAATTTCGAGGCAGAGACTCCTAAAGAAAGATTTCTGGTTTATAACCTACATGGCCAACAGATGAATAAAAGCAGCAAAAGTAAATTAGTTTGAAGTGCTGGGATGGTATACAGGTTTATGTTACCCCATTTTGAATGGGGTATTTGGTGTACAGCACCAATGTAGGGCATGTAGGATGTGAGTTAATCAGATGGGCTAACACTTGTTAGAAACAGAAGTACAAATATGCCAAATAAATTGCTCAGTGCTGGAACTATTGAAGACTGCACAAAGGACCAAAACCAGTTCAGTTAATTATGGAATATTTCTTTAAGTGACGTTCCCTCTAAGTGGTGGAAGACCAACCTGATTCACATTTCATGCAATTGTAGAATTACAGCATAGTTTAGGTTGGAATGGAGCCCTGGAGGACATCCTCCTACAGCAGGATGTCGAGTTGCCTTTTTAATATTTGCAAGGGTGAGACTCCACAACCTCCTAGCTCAGACACTGGCAGAGATGACCATCCTCATGGTAAAAAATCTTATATTCAACTGACATTTCCATTGCCTCCTGTCCTATTGCTGTGTGTCTCTGAGAAAGTTCTGGCTTTGTCTCTTCTCTCTGAGGCGCTTAGAGATGTTCTTCTGGCAACTTTCACTTTCTTTTCTAGTTCCATCTCCAGCTGAACTCTTACATCTCTAACTCCCTGTGTACTTAGACAACATCTCAATTTGTTCTTTGTATCTTCCTCCATTATCTATAGGCTTTGTTTTGCATTTGAACTAGCTGAGGAGTTCTCTGTCAGCTATGCTGGCCCTCTGCCACTCTTGCTTGACCTTCTACACATAGGGATAGACTACTTTTTCTTTTGAGGAGGTTGTGGTTTAGAAATCAAGCAGCTCTTCTTGAGCCCTTTGCCTTCCAGGGAAGTGTCCCTGGGATCCTGACAAGTAAATCCCAGAACAATTTGAAATTAGCTCTCCTGGGGTCCAAGCAGTGGTTCTGCTATGTCTTCCTCACTCCTCTCAGAAGCTTAAAATCTTGAATGTTTATCCTGTCTTATTCACTGTGCCTGAGGTTACCCTTGACTTTCACATCCCTCACTAATTCTTGATGCTTCTTGAGTAACAGGCTCAGCAGAACATCTTCTTTAGTTGGATTAGTTTGGATATTTTGCAGAAAGTTTCAAAATATGTCCCTAATGGTAAATACATTCCTGACAGAATCCAGGACCTTATTTAGGTTTAAAGAATTTAATATTTGTAAAGTGAATTGATAAAATAACGCACAACCTCCATGTGTGACAGTGCTGAAATAACCTATAGATGAATTTAGCAGAACAGTGAAGAGGGTTTTGGTTATTGGGATGGGTTGGAGATTTTTGGTTTGGTTTGGTTTGTTTTTCTCGGTGAGGAGGGGAAGTGACCTTGGTAGGCAGACCCTTTTTGTCTTTCTTGGAAAAGTGTTCTCACTGGAGTTTTCAGACCTCTTGGCTTAAGTATATGGAAGTTAAATAATACCAAATATATATGATGTACACACAGGTGTAAAAGCAAAAGGTATTCCTACTCATGGGGGAGTTGGCACTTGGATACCCTGCAATAGCTGCTGTACTAGAACCACATTTAGACATTCTAGTACTAATTCTGCTGTTGCAGGTTATCTCCTCCAGAACACAGCTGCTCTCCATGGAATGTCTTTGATGCACCTGTACTGTGTTGGTCAACCACCTCATCTGTGTGGTGTGTGGGAGCCATAACAATATGGAACATGCCAAGGTTTTAGATTGCTGCTATTGTGCTAATGTTTGTTTTTTCCCTGCATAATCTTTCCTGCATCTACTGCTTGCTGATTTGATAACACCTGTGTGCTAATAGAATTACAGAGTTAGTGATTAGCAGAGGTGTCTTTGTTTTACACTCCCTTTTTATGCTTTATTAAAGAGGAATTTAGTACAGATGTTGTGACTTTTTTCCTCTGCTTCCTCCCACACTGTAAGAGAATATCCGCCTGTGAAGTCTTGCTTTGTTATTACATGAATACAGACAAGGGCATTTCTCTTCTAGACATTAAATGAAAAATTTAAACATGTAAAAATCATCTTTCTCCCAGAGTTTTAGAAGAGAGCACGCAATTTCAAGGAGACTAACTCAGTCTCTGCAAATAATAAAGGTTCCAAATTCAGGAGTAGTTCAAGGAAGCAATCTAGATATGTTTATCCAGCTCCTTAAGGTTTGAAGTATGCTGATAGAGAATGCTGGCATAAGATTTCTGTCAGGGAATTTCTTGTCCCAGTTTCTGAAAACTGAGACCTAAAAATCCTTTAGTGAAATATTTCAGGGTTTAAAAATTTGTACTGAATTAAAAAGTTATTAATTTATTTTGCTAATCTTAGCCAATTAATGCATTCTCACTGTAAGTGTTCCTGAGTAGAAATAATACCTTAACTCAGTCCTAATGCAGCTAAAATTCTAAATTATGCAACTAAATATTACCTGTTTCTCACTTGCTAGGCAAAGCTCATTCTAGTTATGCATTCTTAGGGATTTTGTCCCACTGTCCTAATGAGGGGTTAAACTAGCAACAAATTTTCCATCATCAATCTATCCCTGTTGTTAAAAGGATGGAAACTGTACTGTGAACCCATCTACAACTGGCACACTGCATGAGAACAATGCCATTCGCAAGATAAAGTGTTGGTACACCACAAGATTTGCACAGGAACTCAGAAGAAATAGCTAAGTTTTAGCTATTTTAACATTTTGACCTTTTTCAGAAAATGAACATATTCTCCAAAGCACAGAATATGTTGAATCAGCAGCAGGCGATGTGAAACCAGATTGTGATGTAATCTTCAAGAAAACCATATTTGTAATAAGGTTAATTAAATTTGCTACAAGCTTGTGACAAGCATGCTGTAGGTTTGCCAGTAAATCTGGTCTTGCTTTATCAAACTGAAGGGCAAGAATTTTTTTAAAAAAAAAAAAAAGGAGAGAGAGATAAAGGGTAGGGGAGTGGGGGGGAGGGAAAAAAAGCTTCCCTTTTCCAGAACAACTAGTGTGTAGCCAGAGGACATGCAGACTGGCAACAATAACTAATACGTTATGAGAGGTTGAACAAGTTTAAATGGGATTTGTCTCTGAACTGAAAGGCATATTGTAAGAAATTTCTTTGTCTCCTTGTGATGCTGTTAAATTGAAAGCACGATGGGAGGCTTCAGTAGAGGCAACAAAGGTTGAAATGATAGCCTGCTGTTTGCAGCAAGCATCATGGCTCCACTGATGGTCCAGACATCTGGTAACAACAGCCACTCCTTGTCAGGTTTTGCCCCTCACTGGGCGCCTGAGCACTTTGCACTGTTTAACTCATCAGACTCTTCTAGCTCAGTATGCTCTGCATCAAGAATGTTTATGTACTAAAACAGAGCTAATTAAACATTTCAAAGGGAAACATTATTTTAACTCTAATTAGATATGATTACAGTTTCCTTATGCCTGTGCTGAATTGGTACTGCAGCTCTCTTGTTTCGCCTTCCCACTGAATTCTGCAGCATTGTTGTTTCAAAATAATGTTTGCATCTGCTTAAATAGGCTTTGTGCTCCCCTTGCCCAGAAATGAACTCACAATCTTTGAGCCTAGGTCTCTGTGTTTAAAGTAACAGCATATGACCCCGAGACACATGAGGTGAGTTAATACCTCAGGCAGTCAGGGAAATAGGAAAAGCCCTCTTGCTTGAAACCTTTAAGGGTATTCCAGACAACCACGAGTGCTGTCAGGTGGATGCATGCCATGTAGGAAGCTTTCAGCTATTTGTGCTGTGATTCAAACTTCTCATAATTATTAAATCTCGCACAAGTGGAGCCAGTCAGGTACCACCGAGCTGTTATCGCTTGCACAGATGGATGCAGGTTCTGTGACCTTCCTGGAAGTCCATGGTTAAGCAAGGCAGTTGTCACAGGCAAATATAAAGCATATCCTTCTGTATGTATTTAATCTAGAAAGATAGCATCTGACAAAGCTTTGGAGACACATCATGTCAGGATACTAAACATCCAAATAACTGAGAAACAAATACATAGAGAAATCAAAAAGAACAGGCTAATGGCAGTAATAATCAGTGAATATTTTGTCAGTTAAGCAAATGCTGTATAACTTGTTTAGTGTTTTCTAGCTTTTATGACAGAGCCAGTCTGCAGATCATATGGGAGAAGCAGACTGAATATAAGAACCCATCCTTTCTTTGTCATCCCTAAATCCAAGTTTTTTACAAGGAATTTCTTCAGCTAAAGGATTTTCAAATGCAAGTTTACTTCAGCTTTTCATTCGGTTTCACCCTGCCCAAGAATTTTTTTAACTCCACCTTGGGTTTCAAAAAACAAAAAACAAAAAAAAAAAAGGAGGGGGAAAAAATAAAGAAGGCAGGCTTTCATTCAAACTGGTTCTCTGCAGCCCTAATTAAAATAGACTTCAATGAGAAGTTTTCTTTTCCTCTTCCAGCTGAAGCTTAAGGGCATAGTTCTAGCTGGAGAGTATATTGTGTTCATTTTACTGTTTGAGTGGTTTGGTAGAGAAGCTGTCTTTCAAATGCAGTGACTACTGTGATGCCTCAGGACTCAGCTGTCACATCAAGGCTGTTTTCCACATATATGTATTATATAATGTGCATATATCATCACCATCAGGTAGCTGAAGTTTGCACATCTTAACATGGAAGCAACTCACTCTCACATTTAAGAAGTTCTCTCTGCACTAGGATTAGAGGTAAACGTGTCTTATTTTTTAAAGGGAATAATGACATGGGTTGTCCCTTTAGAAAGAAAAGAATGATGCAAATCAAAAGACAGTTATAAATCTGTCTCTCCATAAACTGAGCTGCAGTTCTGGTGCAGTATTCTTTCCTTTGTTCTAGGGAAACTGAAGGGGAGAATTATTTCCTTTAAATGTTACAGTCAACCTAAACGACTGCGAGTTAGTAGACTGAGAGCAGCACTGGAAAAAGAAACCTCCCATTTAGCCACAGAGGAAATCTTCCATTTAGCCTTTTAATTAAATAGGAAATGGCAGTGCATAGCCCAGTCATTGTCTCAGCCCTCGTGGAGAGGATCAGAAGAAGGTCAGGAGCTTGTTCATTTTCCATGCCCACGGCCTCAGTCCTGAGACCACCAGCAAGGATGGCCAATTAATACCAAGTGCTTTAGGGGGTTTTGGCTTGTGGGGTGGGTTGTTGCTTTTTTTTTTTTTTTCTTTTTTTTGCCCACTAGAATCTAGGCTGAGGTTGCAAATTCATTTCAGAGAAGCTGCTACACAGTAGGTGAGGATTTCAGTCTCTTCACCTCTGAGTAAGAATGAGATTTGTCAGTGAAAAGTGAAACACTAGTGCCTCGTGGGTTTTTGTAGCTAGTGTCACCACACCACCAAAAGATACTTTTCAGAAATCTGTCAAGTTTGGTTTCGGAACTCAGCTTTGTGGCCAATGCACTGAAAATACAATGTCAAAAATGTGACACGTGAAAGCTCCACATTTCCTCAGCTTTAAAGAGCTATATTCTAGTTTTATTGTCATACTCATTTTCTGAATCACCTGTACCTTTGAGGAGTCTGTACAAAACTATCTCTGCTTACTTGTAAACTTTTTTAAACCTTTCCAAAACATTATTACTGCTTCTGAGCTCTCTTTTGCTCCATCCCATTATCTCCAATTATTAAAGGCTCAACTTGGGGCAGCAAAATTCTGGCAAGTTTAAGCCCTGGGAGCAGCTGCAAGCCAGGCAGCACACTGACAGCATGAGCATCACCTGTAGCTGTCTGCCTGGGATAGTATTTGTGGTGGTATCTCCTGGAAATCAGATCAACAACCCCAATTTGTGTTGTGTGCTGTACATCACCCAGCAGATTTCAAAGCACGATTTTTTTTGCTCATAGTTGATCTCAGCTGGATTCACTCTCTCTGAGAATTAAAAGTGAGTGATGTTAGTAAAGAAGGATGCCTGTGTTTTGCTGGCTGCTGGGCTCTTCTTGTCTGATCCAGATGCCAGTGCTGGTGCTTGTGTTGCATCCCTGCCATGGCAGGCAGATCATGGTGCTGCAGATTAGGGCTGGTTTGCCCCCAGAAGAGTTGCATAAACTTGAATATTCTGAGCTGGATATTTGGGAATCAGTGAAGTCTTGGGCAGATAAGTAGGAGTTTAGGAACCTGTCAAACTCCCACAACAGCTACTCTTCTGTTGACTTCAGTGGGAGATGGGTTTTCAGTGCTGTTCTCAAAATGTTATGTGATTGCAGATGAAAAATGCTTGACTATGTGTGGCTGTGTTTTTTGCTGCCTGTAAGGGACTAAAGATCTTATTTTGAACAAACGTGTGATTGTAGAGGTAATACTGACTTCTACATGTATTGTCTATCCTGGTAGGAAAGAAAATGTTGTGAAGACTTGTAGTACACACAGGTTTTTGGAGGAGCTGGCTTGCCTTTCACCCTGAAATGTGAGTCAGTCACTGGTGGTATGTGGCTGTGCACACACACAACTGTACACACAGACTATGCACACATATATTCCCAGTTTTAGTGGTAGTAAGCAGAGGTTTGGGGATAACTGGGATTTTTTCTTAAAAATAATTAAGTTTTTGAATAACCATCTGACTGTACATGTAAGAAAGACAGAGACAGTGTGTGGTGGCTTAAGCCAAGCATAAGGTTAGCTGTAATCTTTCATTGCCCACATTTAAAAACAAGTTTCAGGAGCCCATCTTTACAGCTAACCTTTATATCACATTTAAATTCCCTGTTGGAAAACTCAGCTTCACTTATGAATGTATCTGAATGACAAATCATTTGAAATTCAAAAGGAGGGAGCATGAGGAAGATACACAAGTGCAGGCAAGCAGGGCAAGTCCAGACTCGGCTGAAGGAGAACGTGTAGGTTGGGCTCGTGTGGATAAAGCCTGCACTGAAGCCTGGGATCTTGGTATGGTTACACAGGGATTGTCTTGGTAAGATGAAAGGAGATGGTGATCTGTAGATTGCTTCTTCACTTATCTTCAGGGCTGTTCTGCCCAGCATCCCAAAGGGTGTGGGATCAACTGCCATCCACCCTCTCCATGAGTTTTATTTCAAAATCCACTGGCATCAGCTGCAAGGCATTTGGGGCTGGGAAGTGGTATGGCAGTACCCAGGCCCTTTGCAGCCTTGGACCCAGCCCTGCTGGCCAGCAGGAACTGGGGAGATGATGCCAGGACAAGCCTTCCTCCTGTCAGTGCTCTCACAGGATGGAAATGCAGCCTGACAAGTCTGAAGCTGTGTACAGAAAGAGATAGATAAACTCTGTTAACCGCAGAAGCAGGTTTTAAATACATTAAAATATTTTATCCCATTATTTGTTTTGACCAATTGACCACAATATTAAAAATTCAATCATGGAGCAGCTGACAAGTGCAGTTGCCTAATTTTATTTAAGGGTTCTCCCCCCCTTCCATTTTTCCATCCTGTTAACGCTGCTGCCTGTGCCCAGACAGTAATGGGCTTCTTGTATGCCCACGACTGTTATGATCATGTAAATTTATTGGTGCTTAGAAGAAGCGAGCTATTAAAACATTACAACAACCATTACAGCCAGGCTCGTGTTGGCTTTCGCTCCCAATGAACATATGCTTCCGAGTGAATGCCTAAACTCTTATTTATGGATTTAATTTAATATGCGGAAAGAATTCAAAATTAAATTTTGTGTCTGCCTCCAGAGAGTGTCAGTGTATAATAACATGGTAATTTTTACACATCTTTATGAGAAATGGGAAAATTAATTCTTTCTGACAAGTTGTAATTATTCGACTTGGAACAGTTGCAGCTGAGCAGTTTGTATGCCTGTTGTCTGTTATTGCACAGTGTAAGGGGAAAACGTGGGGATGGAGATATATTGTGTGTCTGAGAGTTTCTAATAGCTTCTGACATTTTAGCCCTGCATATTATCAGGGTGCTCTTTAAAGGAGTGGGGACTGTAATCTGCTGCCTAGCCAGGAACACATATGTAGCAGTAACTGGAGTTGGGGTAGGAAGGATTTTGTTCTGAGGCTGAAGCAAGAATTCTGTCATTAATTTGCAAATGGTTAAAGCAGAAAGTGTGGTAACATTCTTTGTACTCTTTGACCTCACAATATTTTCCCCTTTAATGAAGACACAGGTGGAAGAAAAGTGTTTGTTTCAGCTGCATGAGCAGAGCTCTCCTGTTTAAGTGTGTCCTTTTCTTTCTTGAGAGTTGGAGGCACTTAGCACATCTCAACCTCAAGAGACTGGCTCCCCAAAATGTTGTCTTTAACAGTAAGAATATTTAAAAATAAAACACTCTTGTTGAAGCATGAGGTTTCCAGACAAATATTTTCATGAGGGTAACTTTGTTCTTAGCTAACTTAACTTCTGTCTCAGAGTTTCTGCTGAAAGGTAGGACACGTCCATGAAGCACAAGCCTGAAGCATCACTGGATGTATTAGATAAAAAGGAAATTAATTCAAGTGAATGAAGTGTGTATTCATGGCTTTGAAGGTAAACCTGGCAGTAGTGGGTGCTGCATTTTTTTTGTCCTCCTGGAATGGTCCCTTTGGGATAAACACATACTAAAGGCAATGCTTAGAAAACATTTTATCAGGCACACATTAAAGGAAATAGAAGTGCCACAAATGAAAAAACACTGTGTATACTTTCATTCCCAATGTTTTATCATAGTTGTGCTAGCCAGAAGGGTGCTAATGGTTTAGAGGGTGCTACTCCTTCCTGTAAGACACCGAAGAGGTTTTGTTGTTGTGGGTGCTTGGCATAAGATACCATGTTTTAGAAATACAAATTTGTCCAAAATGCAGCATGCTAGCTTTGATTTACGTCCTGGTTGCAGTCTGGGTTATTGCTGAAAGTAGGTAAGTAGTGCACAAACCTGTGAGTTCACAACTTCTTGGGGTTTGAAAGCATTTACCTTGAACCGAAGAATAACTCAACTTCTAAGGCCTTGGGAGTCGCTCTGTGTCCACTGGATCCGTTGGCCTGGGATAACACCAGCAGGTCCACAGGAGGATGCTAAGATACTGCAGCACAGTAGAGCTCAGCTGGGACCTGGAAATTGCTAGAGGAGACTGGGCAATGCTGCTGGTTTCATCCAAACAAATGCCTTTAGGGGCTTTGGGCACTGTGTGTGTGAGTTCAGGGAGCTCTTGTAGAAGGTCATAGGCTTGCAAGAGGAACTGGTATTAATCAAATTCACTGGGATTCGTGCTGAGATCCCAAACTCGGGGCATCACTCACTTCATTTAGACCTGCTGCATAGTGGGTTTAATTCACAGATCTTGAAGTTAGCAGTGCTGCTGGAGCAAACACTGCCCAGCTGGCACAGCAAGAGCATGGGCTGCATCCCTAGGGAGTTGCTCATCTCCCTGCCAGGATCGCCTGTGCTCACAGGAGAGCTGCCTTGGCAGCACATCCTGGCCTCCCCTGACCTGGAATCAAGGCGCCTTTCCTTCAAACTCAACAACCTGAGCCTCCACTCTGAGTTGGCTGCTGGGACTCCCTATTAATCAATGGACAGAGCAGGAATCCAATCAGCATTGGATTCTAAAGCAGCCCAGGTGAATCATACACAGAATGGCTTAGTCTGCCACCTTTTAACTCCCTGGGGAGTTTTAGTAATGTAGGAGTCAAATGGATCCTTATCAAGGAACCACAGATCACAGAAAAAGTTGAAGTTCACTGTAAAATTGTCGCCTCTATTTTTCTTCATTTTTTCAAACCAGTGGAGGTTTTATGTTTCATTGCAGTGAGTCAAGCATTATATGAAGAGAGTTTCTCTTTTACAGGCATAATAATTAACCTCCAGAAAAATCTAGATTGGTATGAGAATTACTCCTTGGCAAGAACAAATGGAGCTCTTGAGGTGTGCCTTCAGCGCTTCATTTTTCTTTTCTTCCAGGAGAGGCTGCAGTTTATTCCTACTCTGCAGAAACCTCTCCTAACTGCTGTCATCTAGCCCTCTTAAGCCCTTTTAGACACTCTTTGCTGCTTTTAAGGAAATACTGCTGAAACCTCTCTTTCTGAGAATATGGTATTCTTGTGCCATACTGAGTCACTGCAATCAAGAAGACAAGGGTACCAAGGGTTTGTCAGTTTTCTCCCAGCTCATTTTGAACCACAACAGAAGACAAATTTCATGTTAAGGCAAAGACTGGGCTTACTTAGCAAGACTTAATAAGAAGTCTTGTAATTAGAAATTGAAAACAGAAAATCATAAAAAACCCCAACCAAAGCCAAATAAATGCTGCAGTTCTATCTGAACAGCTGGATAAAATAAAAAATGTGTACATTTCTGTAACTGATTGACTTCTTACCTAACCTAGAATCACCTAGAGAGGTCCCAAGCTGGTGAGAGCTTGAGTCTTGGCAATGTCCTGTGACCTGGGATTATTCCCTTCAGTTTTCATTGCCCTTGCCTTTTATTCTCTTACTCCTCTTTGGAATTAAATATTGCTCTACAATCTTATGTACTTAACAGTGACTTTGCTTGGTTCACGCAGATTAGCGAAGGGTGTCTGTGGGCTATGAGATTGCAAAACAGCTTTTTTTTTTTTCCCCCCATATTTAACTTGGACCTGACCAACTACTTTCCACCTACTTGTACCTATTTCCCCCTTAGGTGTGGAAATGCATCCAGCCCTTGTTTGCTGGGAGATCTTGGGAGCCCACAGAGCTTTGCTGTGCCATCCCATTGACTGGTGTGCATAGGTGATGTTAGTCATGCCGTAGGAGTGCAGCAGTGTGGAAGTGATTTTGGGATGAACTGGTGAAAGATAAAAGAAAATCCATTTTGTGGTGCTTTTGATTTTGCAGTGCACATGAGCTATGCATGGAAGTATTTTGAAGAGATCTACTTTTTGTTAAATGGCTTTACCTAATCAAAGCTTGTTGACTGGACATTTATGTCACCTTTTTACCATTACTCTCATGAGATTTGTGCTGGATGTTTTGTTGCAATCCCCCTCCCTTCCCAAAACAACACAAAACAAAATGAAAAACCCCAAAACACTCCAAAACATATTTCAGCACTGAACTCCTGTTATATGGCAACTTGAATGATGGCCACATTTTAGTAAGACAAATGCCGCCCATGGAGAGGTCACTGCTTATTAAATAACATAGTTT